>JABFPK010000146.1:1297-19386 GCA_022817445.1 Habroteleia sp. ZL-2020
TTTTTTTTTTTTTGCATTATTTTTTAATTTTTTTGTAACAAAAGCATTTTCCGTGTTTTGATTCATGAATTAATTTGTTGTTTCGCTTATATATTCTATATCAATTAATTAATTTTCCTGAAACATCTTAACCGTGCATCACATCTACAACTAAGATGTGGTTATTGCACAGGTTATAACAGTTCTTTGCAAGAAAAAAGTATGCGTTTGCCGTTGGGATATGCTTAAAAATGAGGCGCCTCATTTTCGAGGTCGGAGTCATCTCCAATCGGCGGATTGAGCTCTGGAAATAGAAAGGGGGTTTCGGGAGTAACTTGCTCGTATTTAATGGATAGTTAAGTACAGGTTTCCTACGTGTGCCGAATAACCGTATGCCGGTTTGTGTGTGTCGCATATGTTAGCAATGCGACATTATACAGACGAGCGCGCGAGCGCACGATCCCACGTTTTCTCACATATTAACGGGCACGAACACGCGCGCACGTATTAGAGCGTGTTTTCCGCACTCGCATGTAGTAGAGATAACACAGGGCTGCAATCGCACCGAACGTATCAAGCTTTTCCATTGGAGCATAACCACACCAAACACGTATTCGCTTCAGCCATTCCCATATAAGGTATACTGCAACTCGTAGAATTTGGTTTTACGATCTCGCTTTAGATAATATGTCGGTGATAATGCCGTTTCTATTTTTTATATCTATATTCTATTTTTTGAGAACGAACAAAAATATGTAGGACATTAAAATTGGTTTGCAGACTACTTTTTTGAGATAATGAATTGTAATGAGTTTGTGCACGGTATGTTTGGATGGGAGAATGTCTCATAAAAATTTATTACAACAAGTGTCCGGCGAATTGAATATTATAAAGACCAAATTACCCTTGGGTATATTATGTACAGATTTCGGCAGTATAGTTTTATGAGTTACTTGCGTTCCGAAGATTTTATGTTCTTGACAAATTTTTAACGAGACTTGGAATTTATTTACAGAGTATCAACTATTACGTGACCCCGAATGTGTTGTGTATTATGGGGTCGAACACTCCCGTTTATACTATGTATATACATAGTGTTTATTACAGACTATGGGATAACATTACTTTCTAATAAAAGTAAACTTGTTTATTTTCGGAATTATGTAGCATGCAAGTAGATAAAAAAGATAACCTATGGATGATTTAAGTTAAAATATAAACATTTTTATAAAATATTATTTTTGAACAATATTGTTTTATATGACTCTCTAGCTACGAAGCTATTAATAAATTGAGAAAAGTGTAATGTTATGTCTATCAATGGATTAATGTATTGCTTTTTATAATTCCCCTTATGCGTCTGCAACCGACCGATACCTGTACCTGCGTATCCAAAATTGCTCGAGGCGTAGACGAACCACGGAAAAACTCATGTCGAATACAGTCGGGATACTATAGACTGAGTTTCAATGTACGGCAAAACACAATATTCAAACGCATGCACGTCACGTAATTCAAGTATACGAACAGTCACATATTCGTGCATACTTTCAAACTCGTTCTACCATTTATAACAACTAATTAATATATTTTTTTCAAATCCTACTTATCCTGCCATACAAGCATTTCAATTTTGCACACTTTGATTGCAATCGGTTTGGCTTTATTTTTGTACATTTTTTTCCAATTTCGGATAAACAAATCCTTTTTTAATCGATATTAATAATATTTGTTCATATTTTAATTCTCGAATAACAACGTGACGTAAATATTTTGTAAAATGCAAAATAATATAATAACCAAACGAGACAATTTAATATGATGAATAGCTTTCACCAATAGCTGGTTATTCAACTTCGGTACAGGTAATTTAACCTAACATTTGAGTAATCCTACATGACATATGGTCGTGCCAATCAGCCTTCGGTTACGAGGGATAAAAAAAGATTTTCTTGCTCACGGACACCAAATTTACTGCGACATCAAGCTGATTAGTCGATATTAGTCGATAGTCAAACACCAAAATCTCGATTTGTTATTACAGCGGTAAAAAAAGATGCAGCACTCAAACAATTCGCTTGATCTTGCATTGGGCCAGATTCTGTTTGAATAATGGCTAATCTTTTGTTTTTTCTATGTGGTATTGTTTCACACTGACGGGTTAACTAACACAGTGCTTTAGATTTATAGGAAACAGTACCACACGAAACGTGAGTAGCTAAACTCTTTCATCAATAACAATACGGATATTATTGCAACTTAGTCATGTATTTCGCTGTTTAATTCCCTAGACCGAAACAGTAGCAACACAATTGAAAGTACTGTGTTATTGTTTGTTGCTTTTCTGTGTTTAATCAAATGCATTAGAGTAGCAAGCGGGTATAAAAGCCCAACATGACTTATTTGTAAAAATTTGATAAATAGCAAAATATACTGCGCGCATTTTTGGATGCGAGTTAAGAAGTAACGTGAGTAACGTGACCGCACTGGAAACTGAAGATCACACAAACGCAAACGGCGCTCGTAAAAAGCTTGATCCCCTTATCGTGAATGCCCTCACTTTTGCTCGCATTGGATTACGAGCGACGCAAAATCCTGCCCGATATCAATAACGGTCTCAGCGCTGCGCGAACCTTTTGCGCGTCGCTCTTTATCGATTTTAACTATTCAGATCCGAGATGCCCACCGATACGAATATTTCCCTATTGAATTCGCGTTTAATTCATTCGATGCTGAATTATTTATTGTAACATGCGAACCGCGCACTGCAAATATCTTTTTCATAATACATCGGCAGGAATTTTCGTACAGTTTATTGTATTGCACAGTAATGAACATTAATTTCCTTATTCACGTTTTCCGTAACAGTTGCAAACTTATTATACACATGATTTACTACTACTTGCATGATAATAGTTTGCACGTTATTACTTTGAAAACCGACAAATATATTTGAAGTAAATATCCAATACAATAAAAATGAATCATCTTATTTCCTAACTTTATTAAATTGCATTCTATTATTTCAACTTATATAAATATGACAAACCCAAAAATGTTATTTTCTTGTATAGTTTCGATAATATAATTTCACAATTAATAATTTTGTTAATTTAAATTTAAGTTTGTTCTGTTAAGATTTTGTTAAATGTTTTCAATGATTTGACATTTTTTAACTGTATTTTTATAATATAAAAATATATAATAGGAAATAAAATATAATATATATAATTTCGACGTCTTTTTCAATTCATGTATTTAGCATAAAAACAATTCGGTATTGAAAAGAGAAATTTTATTTGTATAAAAATGCGCGAATCTTCTCATATTCTTTGTTAGACGAATGTAAAAATTATTTGCACAATATTTCGCTTATAAAGGCACAAATAATATTTCTAGATTTAATCTTGGCTTGTCGTTCGATTTTTATTTGTTACACGTTTATTCCGATGTTTAAATTGATTGAACGGTCCTCTTACCTTTTATTAAAATAAGAACGCTCGAAATATGAATACACGACTCGCTTTGTCCACTTCTGCAGTCGCGTTCCTCATTTGTTCGGTAACAGAGTGAGGTGAGTTCTAAATGCCATGGCTGCGAGATGTATTGAAACGGAACACGGAGATGGGGGCCGAATATCGATTTGCCACGTTGGCAGTATATACGTGATCGTTGCGATCTCGTAAAGCGCTGTGTTTTATACGCATAGTTGAGAAATTGCAAGATACTGGGGCTGCCCAAAATATTGAGTTGTGCTTCTTGATAGAATTTGAACATTACATTCAAGATCTTTTTGACGTCGCAAGCTATTAATGAATAAAACAGACATGTTTACTGCATTTATATTTCCATCATAAATTTATCACTTCCATTTTAGTAATTTTATATCAAGAAACCTCGCATATAATAATATATGACATAAAATATGTATACCACTATATTCAAGCTTTTAACGTACGTTCAAATATTTTAAAAGAACTTCTCAGTAATTTCGGAAATGATTTTTAAGATGTTTAAGAATCTCTGAAATCGAATAGAATATATTTTTAGTAAATATGTCTATCTGCTGAAAAGTTTTGCACTTTGCGAAATGAAAAGTTAGCTTCAATTGAATGATTATTTCATTTTCCAACCGAGATTATAAAACAGCGAAATCAGAAATCGATTTTTTCAGATACTGATTTCAGAATCTATACTATAACGTCACAATATCGGATTGAGTAATCAGATACGTTGAGAAAATAAAATATAGTGAAATAAAACAATCGAGGGTATAAAAGAAGAAAATACGGGTTTATTCGGATTGTTTTGTTTGAAGAAGCTTTGCCAGGTTTACAAGAGGAAAATCCTAAAGAATGAAAAATACGACAAAGATAGCACAAAATTTACTGAAATATTGGTCTTGATATTAAATTACGTTATTGACAAGTAGTTTGCATAACTGACTTACCGACGAACGATTTTTTCTTTAAGAATAAATTGATATTTTTCAATTCAATGTGACTATGATGATAAGAATGATTTATATGTAACGTCCTATTTCTTCATATTTCACGTTGTTTCTATTTTTTAATTGAGTGACAACATCATAACTTTTTCTCAAGAGAAAACAAATAGAAAATAATAGCAATAGCACGCGCGTAAAGCTTCTATAAAGTACTTATGTCACCGATAGACAATTTTCGTGTTGAAAGTATTTGTAATGAACAACAATTATACGGCTTGGAAATTGTTATTAATTTATACAGATATACACTATTTCGAGTCTTTCTCGCTTAATGATGGTGTAGATTGTAATAATTTATTATATTTTAATTATTGCTAAAACATGTCATGAACGTAAAAGAGTATTGATCTAGTTATAGATACAATAATTATACATGTGATTGTAAATTATATATATTTTTGAATTTAATTTTTTTAAACTATTTATTATGATGATCCTGTTATACAATATAACTCATTTGAAATGTTATATTATTTTATTATAAATTAAATTATAAATTTATTCTATGCAAAAATTGCAAACCGAAAGTTTGCATTTTCATTTTCATATGTTCATCATTATCATAAGAGAAAGATAGTAAGTATTTGTTAGATAAAATTTCCTTTCTGAATAATAATTACTCTTGTATATTATGTAAATATTTGAAATTAATAATGCTATAACTTTTTATGTTTAGCATAATGCAATTTAAATTTTTTCGTCCGTCAGTTCTAATTAAAATATTCGCACTTCTTAACATACACGTCTATGAATATGAAAAGAACTATCTCCGATAAAAAATCTGCATAACCATCTTTTGGTATCGAAACACATAATCTTTAATGACATAATTTCCAGAAAGAAAGCTCTGAAGTTGAAAAATTTCAATATAATTTCCAAAGTTAACCCCGAACAATTTCATTATTTACATGTCGTAACGTTGACCTAAATGTGAGAATTTAATTTGAACAGGCACCCACACACCAAATAATATCGTCAAACATTATGTATTTGCTGAGGCTGTGGAAAGAATTTTTAGAAAACAGAATCGCAATGAATTTGAATTTTAAAAAAGAAACAAGCAAAGTAAAGTTTAATTTTGATAAGTTCGTTAGATCGAATTTAAGTTAACGATAATGCGAAGACTGTTGAGTGTATGCAGAAATATCTGGAGGGGGAATTGAAAATGCTGGAATGAGGGTAACAGGTGTTACTTAAAGAGATACGTACGTATATACGTATACCTAACCTAAGGCGAAATTGCTATAAGAAGGCCTTGGTCCTTGCTTCGTGTCCTGTATAGAAATACGCGTATTATACTCTTGCCACCCGCCCCATTATTCCTATCTTTGGTTGGCTTTGCAGTCGACGAAGAAAACGATATACAACCGCGTATACACAAACAAACAGAGTATACACACTGTTCAGCTACGTGTATTGTTTTGCGCCTTTGTTTTAACATACAGATGTAAACTCATCCATGCAAGTTTACATTCATACACATACGCACTCAAACGAACTCACACGACTATGGCCTCGCAAACTCTTATCCCGCATCTTCACTACCAGACCAGCAGAGTTTATGGACGTTCCTCTATTTCCAAACAAAGATTTCAATCTTCTTCAAACGTGTTGAACATTTGCATGGCTGATGATTTGTATTGCCAAACAGAACATTTCGCGTGAAGACGCAAATCTTATTTGATTTCAATACGCACGGATGAGATGCATTCGGATGATAAGCGGTTTTGAGGATAAAGAAAAATGGGGTTAGACGGGAAAATGATGTGTTTTTCAGTCGAGTATCGACTTGTTTTTTGTAATCGGAATAGAAGATATTGATGAATACAAAATTTGTTTAATCAAAATTTTGTTTTGATCCTTTTTATTTTTAACACAATTTTTCAAAAAATAAAAATGTTTATACTTAACTGAATGAGTATATTTACTTTCCAATCATACCGTAGCTTCAGAAATTGAATTCTCTTATTTGAAAAAGGATGTTTAGAATACTTTATTCTATTGTAGTATTAATTCAATTTACAATATTTAAAGAATTAAACTCAAGATATCTTCAGTTAAATTTGTGTAATAGAGTAACCATTGGCCTCTCATATAGCATTATGATGAACAACGAATAAGATTTATTAATTATCTTTTTAATTACACAATATATTCATAATGTAACCAATTACGAATATTAACTTTCGTAGTAATTAATTAAAGAAAATAAAATTAATATTAATGACAACCAATTAGCAAATTTGATTTACGTCGAATTTTCTGACCAAATATTTTTCTGCGGACTTCAAAATAAGTAAAATTAATTAAATGTAATTACCGCGTTTTTTCAATTATGTAAACTTTCCGGAGTGGAAAAAAATCTGGATGTAGTCTGGATAGAATGTGTGTAGTGATTCTTATACAAACTCTATTTAGACTATACATCTCGATTCTCTTTTTCACTTGGGTCTATAATTTTTACCCTTTTAAAACTAAATATAAAACTGTTTAACTTTAGAAATGAGCATATTTTTCATAATTATTGTTAACTAAAAACTTATAAAAATGAACTTAAATATGACTATTGCACATTAAATTGGTGCCTTAATCTTATTCAAGTAGTTGTTTTACAAGTGAACAAGTACAGAGGTAAATATCTGCAAAAGAAAATTTTGTACGGCAAATATCTGCGTGAGTATTTGAATAAAGATTATTATTCATATTAAAGCAAAATGGCTTCATAATTAAATTACGTTTAAACAATCAAGCTCGACTGACAGCGGCGCTCCTCATATTAAAAATTCAAGAAAAGTAATACTTAATTATTTTACTGCACGAAACTCATCCTTTCCGTACTAGTCTGGCTGTATAAGGACAACACGAATACAAGCTCGAAAGAAATATATGAAATGTTTGTTTTTTTTTTACTTGCGCATAAAGAAAGCAATAGAAAAAAGAGGAGTAACAAACTTTTTCATTGGTTTGCGCAGTGCCACCAAAGAGCGGGAAGGAATGTGTGTGTGTGTGTGTGTGCGAGGCAGACGGAATAAGGGATCATTTTTTGTATTTTCCCTGAGACGCTGAGTAACGGGGACAACGTTCAGGCGTCCAATTAGTTGCGGGACACCAAGTGTCCAACTGAAAAGTCAGGAAGCCTATATCCAGATATTTTTCTTTCCTTCTTTCGTCCATTTATTTTACTCTCTATCATTTTTTGTTGCTTTTTTGCATGGATCTCACGACTTTCGTTCGCATATATACAAAGTTCGCAGCGTTTCTACTACAGCTATTCACAGGGCGGTCCAATTGTTTTGAATCTCGGTTAAAAGAAAAGTTAACGACAGCCGGCAGTTGCGACGGACGGAAAATTATGTGCTTGCCGACGCAGCCGAGCTTTCTCATCCCAGAATATATAGTTGAGAGATGATCTATAATCTTCATCGTAGACGTCTATTATTCGCGATATTAATACTTTATCAACATGGTACGCTATCTTTGTAACACGTATTTCAATAGCAAACTTTTCAAAATAAAATTAATCTGCGTACCCAACTAAATATTTAGCCTAATTAACTTATTTTATTGAAAGATATATCTTTGATATATATTTTTTAAAAAAGGTAAAATGTTTTAATTGTAATACATATATTTTATATATTTTACATTTACTCGTGTTTATTTATTTAAACTATTATTTTTTTAAAAAATTGTTTTTTTTTAATTTAATTGAAAAATATTGTAGGAAAAAAACACGTTTTCGCTAATATCGCCAAATATATTTGAATATTGTCTTTGTATATTGTATTGAAATATTAAATTTTTGCCTGTATTTAAGAAAAACCGTTTTTCAATTAATAACTTTTTATTTAATGATAATAATTTATATATAATATGTAATGTAATAACGTAATATAATAATAGGAGGTCATACAATAATTTTAATTTTTGTCGACCTTATTTTTTCATTGACAATAAAAACTAGGATATATAAAAATAAAAACATAATTTCCATGAATTTATTATACATAAATTAGGGAAATACTGAGATAGAAAAATCGGATTAAACTTTGTACTGCTCATAATGTCCAGTATACAAAGCTTTTGGAGACAATAATAATAGTTTTTTTCTGATAAAAAAAAATCAATAGTTCAATATGAAGTGCATCGATTTATTGTGTTCAATATTAATTTAGTTTCTATCTCAGTAGTTATTTGAATCACTAATAAATTATTAACTTTGCAAAGTGAATTATAGTTTGTTACTTTTCTTTTATATACATTTATACATACATGCATTCACAATACAAAGTGTATTTTGATTTATGTTGTAAGACATAATAGTATACAATTATTTTCTCTATAGCAGTTCTAATAGATCGATATACCGAATTTATCGTGGAATTAACGTATTGTACAGATAAGTATTTCCTTTATATGTCTGAAATTGTTTTAATAATTGGCAAATTTTAATTAAATTTACTTAGATCTTAATTTCCTTGGTTATATTATATTTTCATTTTATCAAGAAGAAGATTCTTCAATTATACTATTTATAGTCATGAAGAATTGGTATTATTGGATGTAAAATTATTATCTTATTTAATAAATTATGATTTATTAAAATAATGTATTAATTTTACTAAATTAATGATATTATAAAATGACACAAAGTAATATCTCCAGGGTATCATATTTTATACATTTACATCTCGCCATATTTTGTGCCATATCAGTGCCCAAAAAAATTGCGAAATAAAATTTTTTAATTCGGATTTCGAATTAGTTTAATAATTTTGAAAAAAAACATAAAAAACCATTTTGGCTTCATAAGAGATGCTATAACTTTGAAATATTAAATATTTAATTAAATATTAAAATGTTAAGTATTAAATTAAATTACAATTATTTTGTATATTACAGATTGGGATTCAATAGAGATTCTTTTATGTAAATCATTTTTTTTAATTTTCTTAAAAATAAAAGTTTACTTTTATTATAAAAGTAAATATAATAATTTCTTCAAAAATTTATAAAAATAAAAAAAATATTTTTTAACAAACTATTCAAATGCGTAAAAATTAGTTATTAACTATGTTTGAACGGGTATAAATTCCCTTTCCATTTTTTCTACAAACAATTATAATAAGGTTTTACATATGTGAATTTTGTATTCAAAAAAATAAAATTACTTTATTCTTATTAATCTTCAAAAAAATCATTATAAATTTGTGAACAGCTGTTGTCCTGATTTTAGACAATTTCAATCGTGCATAAAGTAAAACGGAATAAAACAAATTGAAAAAATGATTTTTGATAAAACTTACGTTTTTTCAGTGTAGCTGCTACTCATAATAAATTCAGTAAAACTCCTACTCAGCAATAAAAAATAGGAGTTTCCGTTAGAAGTCACTTAAAGTCATCTATCTCTTTCATGCCCGGTAGAGAACGGTGGTTTGTTGCTTTTACCCTCTCAAAAATTTTATTCAGAACATTGTTTTGTATAGTTTAATTCAGTAACGGGGACTTTCTGTATATTTAATTAATCTCTTTGCTTAGTTACGTTTCTTTTTATTTTACTTTCATTAAAATTAAATTATCTGTTTTACATTACTCTTAATTCAAAACAATTTTTATTTTCATAAAATGTTTATCGTTTAGTAGGAAGAGATGGAAAAAGTATATGATGGAAAATAAATTTCCATAAAAATAGTCGTTCAGTCTTTTTATCGGTTGATGCACTGTCTGTTATGATTATTCCCATAATTTGTGTCAGCAAAAAAACTGCAGCTTTTCTGAAAAATGTAAGCTGCAGGATGTAATTACTATTTGATAATTGGCATCGGTTTTGTAAAGATAGGTCACGGAGAGAATTGCAAAATAAGAAGAGGAGGAGACGGCCAATCGCAAACGATGATTGGTCGACGAGTTGGCTCGTGCCCAGTCTCGACGAGACGTTGTGAAAATGAGTCGGGTTGCCGGCTTTTTATTGCTTATGACTTGCGATACGAAGAGAACAATCAAATTTGTCTTCTCAGGCGATTTTCACCAAATATAGTTCCGCAAAAAATTATTTAAGGAATTTTTGTATCGTCTACTTTTATTATTATAGATTTTATTCACGCAATGACAGATTATTTCAAGAGAAAATTGTATTTTTGTTATTTTAAATCTAATTTGGTACGACACATAGTGTTATGTTATTTGAAATCACGGGATCAATTTTCCATATCGTTAATTAATCTCGCTATATCGTTTACGAATGTGTTCTTCGTATTGAAAATCGATGTTTTCATTTCATTTTTCTCATTGGAAAAATATTTTTCTTGATGTAATATACGCCCGCAGATTCATTACTTCAAACGCCAATTAATATGTTTAATTTGTTGAAAATGTATTACTGTTATTAGATTTTATGCAGTTTGTGTAAGTTTATTTCGATTCGGTATTTACATCATTTTTTGTGTATTTTGTTTAGTGGACCAAAAATAACTGTCTCGTGTATCCCTTAGCAATTAAATCTATTCAGTATATAGATTACTGATATTATATTATGCTTTTACGATATTCTACTATGGGTTGTTAATCATTTTCACGGAACAAGTGACTGATTTTTTTTTATTTTAACTTTTCTCTTTAATGTATATATAAAAGCACATCTTTTTCAACTGTTATTTGTTTTTCTGATTAAGCAGTTTTTTATATTACGTCTGATTATAACAAAATAAAAGCACATTCGTTATATCTATAACGAATGAAGTATTATCGTTGGCAAATTATTAAAAGCGTTTTATTAACTTTGTATCATTATATGTATATTTTGTCGAAATATTTCTAGTCGTTTCATGTTATGTTTTAATCTAAAAAGTATTAGTAATTTTTAATTGTAAGTTTCATGCAAATAATCAAACATTTAAAAACTTACTCCTCAAAACAGGATATTTAGGAAAGTAACAAAAAGAAGTGTATCATCTTGAACAAAAACTGAATGATCCTTCACATGCCAAATTTCAAACGGTATTTGAATGTCGAATTTTTAACGAATTTTCAAGATGGATAGGTAAAAAATAGGAAGACTAATTACAACTAAATTGAATACGTGTTAAAATAAAGTACTAGAAAATTAGCCATCGTTTGTTTAGTACATTGTTATTCAATTTATGTAATATATTTAAAGAAAAGAATAATAAATATACAATATAAGTATATAATATTTCTCTTTATTAATAACTACGTTAGATGTTCTGAAATAGCGCTACAATAACTTTTTATCATTATTTTCTAAGCTTTTTAAATATTTTCTATGCGTACATATAAATTGCCTCGCGTGCAAAGGAACATTGGCATCGGGCTGGATCGCGGACATGAGCCAGCCACACACCACACCACTGCCAGACCTATGCCAGTCTGATGCCACGTTTTTTGGACTTTCTTCCTAATTTATAGCATGGTATCAGGCTGGCTTAGGTCTGGCAGTAGTGCGGCGTGTGACAGACTGATGAGGACCTGACCAGGCTACCTTGTTTTTTTACTAGCAAATAAAGTCGCATCTATACCAGGTCGGGTCATGATATGGATTCCTGACAGGTTGTCCTAGTCTGGACCTTACATATTCCCGGCTTTACACCCATATGCAGGCACCGATCTGTATACCCAATCGGGTTCCTGTCTGGTAACATGGTTACCTCGTCTGAGCCACGATTCAGCCCTGTCACAAATTCTCCTTGGAATGCATCATTCAATTTGAAAAATGCATTTCGCCAAATTTCAATTAGAATTGGAGTATTATAACAGCAGGCAAGAGATTCAAATTCCAAAATCAGCCATTGGAAAAACTCTACCGTTCTTTTTCCATTCGCTTGATTTCCCTTTAACTTTCGGATGCAGCGCAAATGTATAAATTCTTCGACCGCGCCATAAAGCGCGCGTAACCGTATTTCCGGTCGCGCGACAACAAAGCGGTCGTTGGAATTGGCCGCGTGCTTATCGGGGTGCGCTGAGCGCTCGTGGATGATACATGTCTTTGACAATATTTATGCGACTTGGCGCGTCGACGTTGAAAACGCCAGCAATACTTGACCAGCGGCAGCGTCGTCCTTCCGCCCCGGTCCGCGCCGAACCCAAACTCGATCTGGCCCAGAGTAAAATGCAAACTCACTCGGCTTCGTTGGAATTGCAAATGCCCAGAACCGTGTATTTTAAAACGAGTGTTTCCCGATAATAGGTCCGCCTCCTCTCGCAGTTTCAGCACTGCGAATTCTCGTGTCACCCTTCCGCGGCGTGATCGGCCTTCGAACGCGCGAGGAAAGTCTCTACCGCATCGTACATGCTAAATTCGGGGATGCCAATGTACCTCGCCAGACAACCGTTGTGATCTGGCGTGTACGTGTTCACGTACGGGTACCTTTGTATGCGCGTGTATCGTTGAATAACGAGCTCTACGTGATCGGAATATTTTTTCACGGTAATGTTAAGAATATATATATTCAACGGCACTTATTTTACGAAATACATATATCTATTCCGCTGTCGTCAGATTTTCACGTTAAATCGAGCACAAATAGTCGAATAACAGTTAAAGAGGCCGACAATTTTAATGCGATAATGATTTTGACTGGTAACTGGGGTGATTTCGTTTCTATAGCTCGACTGGTATTGATGTATGAGTGTATGACTAAAAAATTAGGGGAGAACTTCATGACATCTTGATTTAAAGTTATAAATTAGAAATGTTTAATCAATGTTAATTGAAGAGAATAAAATTTAATAGTTTTAATTAATTATGAATTATATTGATACCTGAAATATTATTGTCTGAATGCGTTTAATAATTTATAGCGAAGAGTTGCAGAAATACATGCAATGCAAATTATGTATCACGTAAATGTAATACATTATAATTACATACAGGGACACATATGATTAAAAAATGAAATGTGTATTCAAGATGTTGTGAAACTCTATTCAAATGCATGGACATTTTTTAAGCCATCTCGCTACTCCATCATCCCCTGGGGGTGGCGGTTTGTGTTTGCTATAATCGCTATTACTTAGCGAAAGAAGAAAGGGAAGACTTGATAACTTTCTTTTTTAACTCTCTTAGTTGAGAGTAAGTTAATTTTTACACAGTTGAATAGATATCTAAAAAAATATGCGATGCGTCTTTTTTAGTTTTTCAATCCGACGTACATTTCTCGAAGTAATTAAAAGTTTTTAGACTTTAAATAATTTGTTTATACTAATTATATAGTACCCTTAAAATAACAGCTTAACGGTTAATGAAATTGTTTAATGGTTAAACGATTTTCCAAAATTTTAAATTTTACGTAGCATTGTAGAAGCAAACATGATCAATTTTTGCAATTAATACATAGAATGAAAATATATAATCAGTGAAATTAATTAGATGTCAAAAACTATAATTTATATTTATTGATTAAATAAAAAGTATAAAATAAAATTTTGAGTTCTCAAATTACTAAATAAATATTATATAATATTTAATAAAAATCTACTTTTTTAAAGTTATTTTTAATTAATTTTTGCACAAAAATTATGTTTAAATTGAAAAATTGTATTAAGGAAATTATAACAGAAATGTACTATCCGAGTAAAAATGTGATTGTGCGTGCCATAGAAAAACTGGACTCTGGCTTGGTTAAAAAAAGGCTTTGATAAAAGCTATCCTATTTGGCTCATTGCGGTTTCTAACTTTTATTTTAAGTGTCATGCTTCATAGGGTTCATTTAAGTTTTCATAACTCGGTACCTTACATTATGTAATGGTAGATTTTGATGTGGTCCAGATCGGGTTAACTTTAAACAGTTAAACATGTTGAGCTTCAGGTCAGGAATTTTAAACAGGGCCTTAACAAGCATTTTGCATGAGTCCATATGAAATAAAAATTTGCAGGCCCTTATCAAATATCCTGTGAAATTTTTGAAAAGAAGTTTCTTTCATAAAAGAAAAATTGGAATATTGACCTGAATGTCATATAGACACTAATATTTCATGCTAAAATAAATATATATTATTATTATTTTGTAACATTATTAGTAACGTTATCGTTTTTAGCGTTTCAGTTACTATTCCCTAAACATGAAATTATGTTGGCAAATAATAGTAATTCATATCATAAATAAATATACCCCTGACGGTGCTTGACATTGTCAAGTTGTGCCTCCAGGCTAAAGTCATGGAGTATGGTTTTGGGAGCTCATCCGAGACCTCACAAGTCCAAAGTATTTGGAAGGATCCCAAGATTACTGTTTTCTACACCTTACAGAAAACAGTTATTTTAGCCAAAAGAGTTTCAATACATTTTAACAAGTCTGTATATATATATATATATTAAGACATTTTATACATCCACTTTTGCTCCTTTTTGTTCATATGTTCGTTGTTTTAAAGAATCGAAGATAGAAGATACTTGTAAGGATTTTATATAATTTCATCAAGCATGTCCAGCTTGTATTTCTAAGGCCAAGGTAGATTTCTTTTCTCTGATATAAATACTCTGTATCCTTTTACCAATTACGGAAGGACAAGTTATTTACATCTTGACTAAAGATGAATTAAAAATACAATTTATTCTATGAAAGTTTAATCATTTGAAGTTCTGGTGGAATTTTTCTTTGAGATTTTTTTCATGCAGACAACTAATTTTGTGTTGAATTAATGCTAAATTTTTTACATCTTCGAGACACTATGTATACTGATTGATGTCAGTGATAATCATAATAATATTCGTAAAAAAGATCGCCATCATCATTATGATTGAAAGGAAAATCGTAATTATAAATAAATTTCCTTCTTGATATTGATCTTATATTTAAAGAAAAAAATTATAATATAAAAAGTGAACCACTAATATTGACGATAATATGCTGTAAAATGTTCAACATAAATCTTTACCGGTGCGATTTTGACGGAACTTTTCTGAACCAAAATATTTTGCTTTCTCGTTGGAAGTCTTCATTTGATTTTGTAGATAGGCTTGCAGCAGAAGGTCATGCCCTGATCATATGAATCAATACGCAATAAAACTTTTAAAGGAGCCCTTGATATTAGATGACAGGAAAATTAACTAAGAAGTTGAAAAATTTCTTTGCGATTATATAGAATAAGTAATTTGATTAAATAAATTTTCTTAAAAATTAAAAATTAATATCAGATCACAGAGATCTAATCATATTTATCTGCATTAAATTATATATAACCAAACATAACTGATTATATTGGTTTAAATTTTATAGAACGCACTATTATTCATGTTTTTAGAAATATATTTTTAGAGTTTTTTAAATATAATACACCTTTTACGAAACTTATCTCTTTAATGCATACAATTTTTATACAAAATATTTAATTTATTTAACATCAAATTTATTATATAATTGACATAAAATGTTTGAGCAATTTATTTTTCGATGAAACGAGAATTTTTGTAAATATATAGTACTATTCGATAGTAATATAAGTATTAAAAAACTAAAAAAATAACTTTTCCAATAAGTAACTTTTTCTTTTTAAATATTATAACACCACTGTTGAATTCAGTATAAATTGAAACCAAGACTTAAACCTTGAATATGTAATGTACAATTGTATACAGTTCTATATATATAGTACGGAATTTAGTTTGAAGTTACAGTTTCGTATTCTATTCAAAATTTATTATAGTTATCTAACGGAGGAGACTTTAATGATCTTTAAAATTTATAATTTGTTACATCTATTAGAAATTAACGTTATTAATAATTAATTACTATAATAATAATATTAATAATTAATTACTAATAATAATATTAATAATAATAATATTTCTGGCTACACTAAGAAAATGATTTTTATATTGCATTATATATATATTTTATTAAAACACTTGTTTCAATGAATTTAAAAATAAGTAAACATTAGTAACTTTTTTTAAGATTGTCAAGATATACTTTTCAAAATCAATAAATTACTATATTGACTTATAAAAGGTGATATTGTGTTGAAAATTTTAAGGACAATTCAAGGAAGTAAAATGTTTTTACTGTGTACAAGATATTATTTTTTTCATTTTGAAAATAATATCTACAGTGTACCTAACAAATTTAGTAATTTTATTTTTTTCTGGCCTGAATAAACAAAGTCTCCGTTAGTCTAGTTAATATTTACATATATTTTATACATTTAATTAGAAAAAATAGATGTAACAAATTATAAATTTTAAAGAATAATTATTATTATTATATAATTATATAATAATAGTATATCTATAATCTCTATATTAAACATAAATAATTTATCAATAATTTTTTCACTTCTACGTAAAACATGTTTAATCTAAAATGGATCATACACAGTAGTTTAACATAATGGCATTTAACATTATGTTGAAAATATCAATAAATATATATATATTTATTGATGATTTTCTGTTATAGTTTTAGTTTAATTTTCAACGCCATATGTTTATTTTAATTTGTCAGTTATGCAACACTCGTTGATGTGTGTATAAATATATATATACATATATATATTATAATTTATATGAAAGATATTTTAACTATTTGTATTATAGTGGTTTCTTATGCTCTTGAAATATGCCGGAGCGAAACAAATTTCCATTCAAATCTAAATATTCCGATAAATATTATAGCTGAAGCTTATAGTTTGATGTTCAACTTTTTTCCTCGGATATTCAAGAGAAACCTATTGCTTTAGGAATTTCCGAGTTATCTAGCCATTCTATATAACGTAATAATATACACAATATTTGAGTACACACACACATATACTTTTCCATACTATTGCTGTAATATTAAAATAATGTAAATTAAAATCATTGTAAAATATATTCGACTTAGCATTATAGTGATACAAAATCATTGATTGTTAAGCATTGCTATTTTTTAATGAAGATATCAATTATATCAGTTTAAATAAATTAAATTCATTTTAGGGATAAATCTACATGAATAATAAAGAAATTGATTTTTATTTATATACCTCGATATAACTTGATAGAAATGATAGAAAATATAACTTTTAAATAATTTTAAAATATTTATAAAATATCACAATGATTGTGTCAATGATCAACAATTTTATCAATGATAAAAATAATATGAGCTTTTATACAGACAAATAATTTTTTAAGATAGTTGAACAATAAATACTTTTCATTTTTTTAAAAACAAATTTAATTTATTGCTAATGGTAACTAATTAAAACTCCGACTGTAAATAAGTCGCGTACGTTGTCATGTATCCAATCAAATTATGGTGTGCAAATATTTTAAATATAATATATTTTTAATGAAAATTTTAGTGAACCAAATACACTGAGAAAAATGTTCTATAACTTTTTCCCCCAAATTGGGTTAAATGGGTTTTATAGTACCGTTTCTGCAGGATTTTTAACTGTAAAGTTTAAAAATTAATCTTATAGAAATAAAAATTAGCCGAAAAAGGGGAAAATTTTGTTGGAGCAATTTATTTCTAATAAAATGTATATATATTTGCATATACGAAAGTCAAACATTGTTTTATTTGGAGTTAAAATATGCCTTTCAAGGTGAAACAAAATTACTCTAAATTGGGGGAAAATTTATGCTCGCAAGAAGCAGTTGCCG
>JABFPK010000147.1:0-19357 GCA_022817445.1 Habroteleia sp. ZL-2020
AGTTTGACGTGTTTGGGCTGCGCGCGTTCTACAATTAAAAAGAATAACGTTACTTTAAATGCAGCGGACAAAAGCGCGACAGCCAAACGACATAATAGTACATTTTTCAGCAATGTAATCAATTTTCCGGATCGGCGCGTCAATAAAACGTGCACGCTATTTTGACGTTGGTTAGATTAGTTGGAAACGAAGGGCGAACCATTTTTTGAGCCCGATAATAAATGGGTTTTAACGAGTTCGCCGATTTATTAGCAATGGCGCGGGGAATCGTGATCGTCTTTTTATTCGCCGCTCGACTGCGATATTTTGTCCAAACTTGGTGTCGCGAAAAGTTGACTTTCACGCACCGGGACGTCCACCCGCGCTGCGAAAGGGAATACGCGTTGACACACTTCCTTGCAACGTCGCATTCGCGCCGTTAAAATACTATCGGTAACGATAACAAAATTATTATCGTTAGCGCGATTATTCGTATGCAGATTTTAATTCACACTTCTATATATGATTAGAAAAATGATTAGTATTGCACAGTTTTAATTATAGACCTAAAAAATATTATCATGCTTATAATTTAATTCATTTCGATATATTTATAATCTTACAGCTACACGAAAAAAAAGAATTGTACAATTTTCTAAAAATGAAACGTATATTAATGAAATATTTTTTCATTAGTTCATGTGTCTAATAAATACACGTAGAGAAGGTTGTAATTACACCGATTGGGATTGTCCTAACATAAATTATATAAGGGTAGTCCCAATTGGTGTAATTACAACATATTTTATCCGTGTATTTCAGCAAAATATATATATATATATATATGTATGTTGTACGTGTACCATATATATGTGTGAAATCAAAATCAATAAATGATCCTTTGAAACTATATATATAATTTATCCTAAGCTATTGCAACGAATATAAGAATATTATTAATATAAGAAAGTAAAAAATAATTGAAAATTTAATTCAATACTAGACTCACTACTTTCGGGAATTTGTCTCCCAATTATTAACCAAAATCAACGCACTTTTCATCCTGTTACAAAATTGGGAATAACTCTGTCGCACTGGACCATTACGACGTTACTTTATACCTCGAAGGGCGCGTTTAAGTACGTAACAAAGTCGGAATTGTTGCGGAACATATATTTCGTCGCAGCTTCGAAAAGCCGCCCGGAGTGTAAACAACGTGTTTCAAGATGGATACCCTGGCGTTTTCAGCGCGACGTGTCGCGCGCCTTGCGAAAAGGGATCTTCGGTTAATGATCCAGGAGGGGGATTAAAATGCGTTTCGCATCAAAGACGTATTGCTTTTCGCAAACCAAATTCAAGACAAAATTATGTGGGATTATACGAAATTATATTTCATACGAATGTGGATTTATACGAAATTATATTTCACTTAATTTCCAGGAAGATAATTAAATGATCTCCAAAGCTGTTTTTATACAATGGCAAATAATAATATATAAAAATAATTAATTGCATATAAATATAAAATAATAAATTCGCAATTTAGGAAAATTCGTACATTTTCCCGAAAGATGTTTAATTATCCCCCACTTTTTACACTTTGATCAAGTTAATTGGAAAATGTCTCTCCGAAAATATATTTGAAACAAATAACGCTGCCTGACAACTGGTTTACGAAAACGAAGGTAATGCAGGAATCTGCAGTAACATTCAGAGTCCTCTTAAAGCGATTTGTCAGAGTTTTGCTGCGGCATGTTGCGTTTTTCGCAGATTTATCTTTGGGGGTCGAGCGCGCGGCGCATCGCGCACGATGGGAACCGGTTTTACAAAGCCAATTCCAGCAGGAATTCTATGCTTTCGCTGAAAAGTGGATTCCGAGAGAGCGCGAGAAGAACCGAGACGGAGAACCTACAACGCAGGGTCGACCGCGGGAAAGAGCGAGTGATAGAAAAAGAGAAGCAAATCATCGGAGGGGGGAATCGGGGGGGCCACGGTGGCCCGAGGGTCGAGGGCATAACGCGGGAATGTCACGGACTTAGCCGCGATGCCGGACGCGGTGCAAAGACACGCAGAAAAATTATAATGATCATCGACGTGTAGGTTCGACCACGCTGTTATTCAGACCAATAACTCAGTGCGATGGGAGGGAAGTAATGTTTTACCATTTTGCAACATTTTTCTCGAGCTTTCATATTTGTAAGGGGTTAAGCGGTTGAACGTTGAAGGATTTTTGCTCGCGATGCTTTATTTAAGAAGCATGTTTTTACATTTGCAAGTGTTCCCTTAAACTGATTATTAATTGATCATGGGGAATACCAAAAAATTTTGCATTTAATTTATGTAATATAATATTTTATGCTTATAAGAGGTAAACAATATTTTCTTCCTTTAATGATATATTTGTATATATAAATTTTTGTCGGAAATAATTATATTTATTATTATGAGAGAATAATTAGTTGGATAATTATTCCCAATATGCCCAAAACGTTACTTTTTGCTGAATAATGGTAGGAAGGGTGACCTCTAGGAACCAAATAAAAATTCTTGGGACTTATTGTAATTTTTTATATTTAATTAAAAGCCAACGTTTCGTTCTTTTTGCAAGAACCTCATCAGGGCTACATACAAAAAAATTATATTTTTAACCAACATTATAAATTATAAATTAATTTTTAAATTACAAGTTAAATTTTAGGAAACTTAAGGACTTACCTTGTTGTATGATTAAAAGTTTAATTTTTTTAATTTTAAATATTCATTATTAAAATAAGAGAGGTGTTATTTGTTAATTACACGAAGAAAAATAATATTTAAAATTCTACCATATTTTCTAGATTTCTCGGATTATTGGGAACAATTTAAAAATGTATTAGACAGTATGGTAAAATTTATTATATTTTCTGGGAGATATAATTAAGTACATATTAAAAATTTTTAGAACTTGTAATTATTTTACCATATTGTCTAATGAAATTTTTAATTTGTTCCCAATAGTCCAAAAAATCTAGAAAATATAGCAAAATTTTAATTATTTTTCTGCATATATAAAAATAATAATTGATATGATAAAAGAAGAAAAAAATGATATTACAATTTTTTGAAATTAATATTGTAATATTTAATAAGGAATCAACAAAAGTTTGAACCAAAATTGTAACTAATGTATTTATATTTAATTCGATTTGTTTTACGATTTATGCAACATATATTTTGTTTTTAAAAACTACCTTCCACATTCTCTTAAGTGCTCTTGAAAATGGAAATCGTACATTGTTGGCACGTCCTCGCAATGTTCTCATAACACCTTGCACAAAGTAGAAATTCAGTTTTTCAATTACGAGCAAGACATGAAAAACACCATAATCCGAAATAATTGCAAACAATTGTACATAATTTGTCAAGTAAGAGCATAATTGTTTTCTGCGCAGAAACACACTGTTGCGCAAAACAACCCGTAATCATGCAAAATTATATAAATATGACACAGGAAACAAATTCGCGATCTCAAGACTTGGCGCGTCTTTGCAAAAATAACACACTAACACACATTCCCGAACAAGCTCTGTTCTCGCGTGCAAATATTGTAATTTGCGTTCCAATTTCTTAACCCGAGCTCGAACGCAAATATATGTTGTATAAAATAAAGTATTACCGTCTATGTCGTTTAATTAGTATACATGGCGCTGCTCGCAAAAATAAACGCTACCAAATTACAGAAATCTACGGGTTGCGGTCAATTAGTCGAACATTATCGTAATTATCGGTGTTTATTACGCCACGTTAACCGCGTTAAATACTTCATTCACGAACTTAAACGATTTAGCGCCGATTTGAAAAAATGGTAAAAAGAAATTGAGTAATTCGCAAACACCTTAAAACGTTCGCGAGCGTCGACGCAAGACAATTTTTTTCTTGCCTTTAAGATCGCGAAAAAAAATCGTCGTTCGGTCGACGCAACTAAAAGACGAAAGAGAAAATTCAATGCGGACGCGTTTTCATTTCGAAATGACGTTCCGCTGTAAACGGAGAGCGAATAGATTGCTGTAAACTTTTAAAAAAGGAGAATTACGACGAAGAATGTGATACCTCTCTCGAAGTAGTTTATCTTTAATCAAATAAATTTATAGAGAGAAGTAAATAGCGGATTTAATGAAGTAATTTACTACTGCGAATTTCAATCCATGGCGAATGTTTGTTTCGTCCAATCAAAACCGTTTTTCAGTTGATTAAAAATGAATCCGGCGCGCTGCCGTACCTTTCGCGTTTGAAGAATGTTTATAGTAAGAATAAATAATCGGGAAATATTTATTGTCGACTGATAATGCGCGTGTCGCAATCGCATTTTTTCTCCATTTAAGGCTTTCATTTACCGACGCGATTCGCCGCAGAATCCAAGCATCGATCAGTTAACAATAATATACGGATTTGGGTAAGTTCAATCTGTAATAGTTGCGACAAAATAGCGAACCGCCGAACAAGTTACATCGTAATTAAGCGATAATGCGCGAGATAATTACAAGTGTGGGACATTTGCTGGCATTTGCAATAAGGGCATTGGAGATTAGACTCAGTTATGACGTGAAACTGGGACAAAAAATGCGCCGCTTATATAACACTTTCGAAATTACAAAACACATTTATCGGGCTGAGCAAATATTTACGTTAAATAATTGACTATAAATATTATTAGTTTTGACGGCGATATAATTACTTTAATAACTATTTGCAAAATGAGTTTAGAAGTCGCGCTCATTTCTATGCAACTATTAATTTTCAGCGCACTTTGTCAAACCTTCAAACATTTTAGCGCGGCAGCGAGTCATTGTCTTTCCCTGATTTGTATTATTTAAAACAATTCTTCTATAATTTATTTTACGCGGATAAAATGGTGTTAATTCTTGCATAAATTATGTAATCGCAAACAAAAGTGACATTTTGGAATTTTGCGTTGCACTCAATTTGCTTTTGTTTGTAAGGAAAAACGTAATTATTTGTCGTTCAAGTCAAATGTATTTATTACTTCACGTCGGATAATTTGCCGAACAAGAAGTGGCGCATGAAACGCGGACGTTAAATATTTGAACAGCTTTGCATTCAATTTCGAATGCAAAAAATGCTCCATTAGAAATTATACGTTTATTATATTACAAGGAGAAAAAATAATTATATAAATTACTATCTCGGACAATAAAATGAATTCCATATTCTCGTAGAGAGAAATTTCAATTTTACTATGGCGGGTAGTAGTTTTTTAATTTTTGAAAATATATCCACGCCGTAGTAATTTGCATAATTCTTTTTTCTCGGTGCAAATAAAAGCGTGGAATTGTTTGCAATTTTTCGCTCGCCGGGAGCATTGATATTATATGAAAATTAAACAGACGCGAGCTATTCATAAAAATAATTTGAAAACGAGCCAGATCAAACGCGGCAGATCAAAGTTCGCATTCAATTAGTCCGACGTGTTGAAACTTCTAATTATTCCGAAATAATATCAATCGCGCGGATCATTATAAGAATATCGTAAAAGCCGGACGAGTCATTAGCATGGTTTTACATGCTTTCGGTCGCTCGTCCGTGGGTTCAAACTTTAAATTCGCGTTCAAACGATGATCTCATGCGCGCAAACTTGGAATTTATCCGCGGCCGTGGGCGGCGGATAAACTTCAATTATGCGTTGCGACGTTTGGCACGGGTAATTCGTTCAAACATTCTTTGTCGTGTATCATTCAATTCGATAATATTCCGCACTCATTTACGTAGGATTAACGACAGCGAGATCGTGCGTCCGAGGAATTAATCGCGTGAGAACACGATTACGTTGCATTTAACAAATAAAGCGAAAATCGCAAATGTGGGGTAATGGCGTTACGCGACGAAAAGCGAAAAAAAGGTTAAAAAACGAGTGGCAAACTGTCGATATTCCCAAATAAGCCGCGTTATACCTTTCACCGGGAAGGCGTCTATAAAATGCGCCTCGGAATTGTTCGCGACTATTTCAATTTAGCGGCGTTTTATTTACTTTTTTCGCAGAAGAGCGCGTAACAACTTTCACGTTTCAGAATCAATATTTCTCATTAAAACATGGGTTTGATACGGCCGAACATATACTTGACAGTCCATTAACAGTTTTGCCGACTTTTTCCTTGCCCTCGGCCCGGTCCCTTCCGTTCTTCTCCTTTTTTGTTTTAATCTCCTCGTTACTGTGTGCTCTCCGTTTTTCTCTGCCCGTTCCCTTTGTGCTCTTCCTCTTCCATTTTTATTTCACTTCCCTTTTCCTCTCTTTTCTTTGTTTTTTCTGCTTTCCCGGCAAAGAACAAGATTTAACCGTCTTTATCAGCGGCGCAGGAACAGGTAGTAATTGAAAGCGTATCTACTCAACGTGCTCGGAGAACCTCATTAGGTGAAAAGTTATTCCAGTCCTGTTTGCTTGCGTTTTATACGACAGCGGTGAGCGCGTAAATATGTTTTCTGCACGGTCAAAGGGGATTTGCGTTGATGGTTCCCCACTGTATACAATTTTGCAATTTTCAATTATTCAACACGATATTTCCGCAAAGATATAACAGCGTTCTCCACTATAG
This sequence comes from Habroteleia sp. ZL-2020, assembly GCA_022817445.1. Classification (NCBI taxonomy): domain Eukaryota; kingdom Metazoa; phylum Arthropoda; class Insecta; order Hymenoptera; family Scelionidae; genus Habroteleia; species Habroteleia sp. ZL-2020. Next base: position 6,567 of record JABFPK010000147.1, read on the forward strand.
CGAAATTATATCACGAGAACTTTTTATACGTCGCGAACGCGAGGACAAAAAAAAAGGGAAAATAATGTCAGCGGGAAAAAGGTCACTTACGTACGGGTGCGCCGACTTATCGACTGGTTTCAGCCAATCAAACGGCGTATCGGGCGCGCGGGAGTGCGACGAATTTAGCGAACTTTAAATCGTGTCGCTGAAACGCGTGCCGGTTTTTTGCGCCGCAAACCGTACCAAGGCGAACTTGTCGGGGCCGTCGCGGTGTCGAAACGAGCCACTCGTGTCGCGCATAAACATTCTATTATCGGCAATGCATTGGCGCGCGTTATTTCACGCCGAACCCGTGTAATTAAATGGACAAAAACGGCGCGCGAACAAAGCCGAATGCCCTGGCACTATTTTTGCGCGCGCGAAAAATTAAAACGCCACGATAAAATGCCACGCCATTCGTCCGAGGCCTCGCGCGAAAATAATGGCTCGATCGGGCCATCAAATCTAAAAAATCGCTTGATTCGAAACAATGAGACAAACGAAATTCGTTTTATTTGACAAATCGGTTTTAACTTTGAAGCGAACATTTGGTTAAGATTAAGGGTAAAATTTTAAAATATTGTGACTTTTTTACACATTAAAAATACCACTTTTTGCTTATTTTTGTACTTTGATATGAATGTTTTTTTTTAATACTATTTGTTATCATTTTTAACTTTACCAATAACATTTTTTGCGCATTAATGGCTTGATATAAAATTACTCATTGATGTTTGCAATTTTATGACAAAGTTATTATATGACCTCTTATACCTTAAACAGAAATAAACTCGGAAGTATTAAAAATATGTTTAAAATAAAATAGTATAATTTAATGTCACTCTCGTAAAATGGAAAAGTGTCATCGAGGACAACCATTGCTTAATATATGATGGCAAAAATAATTGAAATTACTGATTTGCAAAATTTATAGTTTTTTATGCTTTTTAGGAGGCAGAGTATAAATACATAAAAAATTCATCGTGTAAATGGATTAACCTATTAATGACCTATTACAAGATGTGCTTTATTAGTTTTCATAAGATTACTTCTCATTATTCAGAAAGTATAACTAATTACAAGGTATGTTGAATAAGTTTTTAAACAATGAATAATAAATTTAATGTGTATATAACTTTTATATTATACATTTAACCTTCTAAGTTTTATTAGTAAGCAACATAAAATCGCCTCAAATAAGCTAATAAAAAATTATTACAAGGCTAATAAATAGGAATAAAAAAAATTGATATTCATTTTGATTTCAACAATAATTTCTGGAGATACTCGCCATTAGTTTTCAGCTCGTTCCGCACATCCGTTTAATTAAATTCAAATCATTCTACCTCGATTTTGTAGTGACTCCATTGGACTTCGTAAGTAGTTTCTTTGTTACGCTCGATAAACAAAATTGATTAAAACTGTATAATTTAACGAAAACAAATATTTTAATATGTTTTATCCTTAACTTGAAACGATAACGAAATAAATAACGGGATACGAAATCTGTATATTAATGGAACATTGTTTGATTCATTATATCATTTTACTAAAATAATATTTTGAAATAATATATTATTTTCGTTTCACATTTTTTCATCACCCGAAACAATATATTTTTATCAAATAACTGAATTACGATAACAAAATTTGCGACGAAATAAAATCAGTGTCGGGGAAATAAAATATAAAATTGGGTTGAAGCTCGGCATAATTTGAAATCGTGCTCACCAAAGTTGATCAAAAATTAATTTGCGCGAGTCAACAAAACATTCGCCTCATAAATAAAAGTCGTTTTTGCGAAAGCGAGAGGCATTTGCGGAACCAACAAAAGAGGAACAAATGCCAAGCGAGGTTTCGTTGACACCTCCGCGCACGAGTCTGAAATTTGAAAGCTAACGTCAATCCGTTTCCTGCTGTTAATGCCATCCGTTAAGTATTTGCCGGAAGAGAAATAAATTTCGTGACTTTGTGTCGACGCGAGGCCGTGGCGCTACGCGCCGCCGGTTTCCAGTCACACGCGCGGCGATGCCGCGACGCTAGAATTCCACGATCGACTCGACTTCTCACGATCATAAACATTTTTCCATTACATTATTTTGGCCGCGTTCATTGGAAACCCGACGACACATAATTACTCGTATTTGCCGTGATTTACGGCGACGCGATTGCGCAATGGCGCGCTCGATGGAAAAATAAATGAGCGTCGGCGATTTTTACAAAGCGAGCGCATTGGCGCGTTTTTTTTGACTTTGCGCCATTCAATGTGCGCTAAAAACACGCGCCCCCCCCCCCCGTTTCCTAACGATCGAGGGCGCGGGGCAAATCCGACGAATTAGGGAAAAATGGCGCCACGCGAAAGTGTATTAGTTGGCTGCAAACGAGCAGCTTTTTCGCGCACCGCGATTCGCGTTACCAGCGAAATCCTTTTAAGTTAAGAGGATTGGCGCGCGTCCCGAACCGATCGCTCGTGTCGCAACGCGCTCCTCCGAGCTCGAACACAATTTTACACGCGTTCGTCGCGTTTAATTTCCTCCGGCTGCCTCGGCGCGATTTATAATATCCTTTTTTTGCAAATCGACGCCAAATCAGATTTCCGCGGTCGTTACTTCGAATGCTGTTCGATTGATTTCTCGCTTATTATTTATTCGAGCTAATTAATCGAGTTATTCATTTACGGCCATCGAACAGCGTCGGCGGAGAATTGAGCGATGAAAACGTCGTCGATAAACATGGACGCTAAATTTGCGTCGACTTTCAGACGTATCCGATCCCTCGGAATCCCATTCGCGATGTCGCGCAGCATTATTAAAAGACGTCACGTTAACGAAGCACGACTCTTCTGATTGGCTTTGCTATTTATGACGTTGTAAAGTGACGGGATTAAGTCCGCCGCATCTTCCGTAATCTTATTATTTTTCTGTCATTCGGATCAATCTCTTGGTCGTGGCTGAAACGCGAATCGGTGAAACGTGGCACTCGCGTCTGGTCAAGTGTTACATCGTCCCAGTCTAATAATAACGGCAAGTGAACGGACGTTGCGATGCCGGCGTCCGGGAGCTTGGACGAGTGCGATTTCCAAAAACATGTAAACGCAAATCACGCTCAATCGTTTCTACGAGTTCGCATAATTGGTAAATTGGCCTAATGATTTCCAAATAATTGCACCTTCGTGCTGATAATGCCTCGCAAACGCAAATTGCACCGCTCGGTGCGTGAAACCGACTAACTATTATTTTACGTCGATTTCGACTAGATTGAAACGTTCCGCTTTCTACTAAAAACGCTTCTTATTGGATTAGATCCGCGCGCATCGCCAAGACATAAAGATCTTTCCTCGTTTCATTTTGTTTGTATATATTTTGATGCCATTATAAAATATTTTATAAGCCAACTTCGCAATTTCGCAAAACATTTCTCCAATTTTTTAGCAGTGCTCCGTTTTTTGCGCGACTTCTATAATGAATACGAATTTCGAGAAAAACGATGGCAAAATGCACGCTTACTTTTATTTATTACATGTTATGCTTTGATTAATTAAGGTTTATTCGCAAACTATAAATTAACGTTTTTGTTGCTAATAAATAAATTTATAATTAACGTTTTTTGTCGGTGTAAAGTTGCAGGATTGAAAGAGCGCATAAATAAAAGGGCCGTCGAAAATAATACGCATGTGAATTCTAATTAAAACAAAATATTTCTTTTCAAATTTAACGTTGCAGATAAAAAGCAAAATGCAAACTTGTTGTTAACGATATTAGCATCTCGTCGACGTTTTCATAGCCGGCAAAACTGACGCCATCAGAACGTTAAACACCGGCTCGTCATATTTTTGTAACAACGTCGCATAAATGTCGCACCGCAAAATTGCATTCACGTATCGCGTGGCATTATCCATTTTGTATTTATGTACCATTTCCTGAATCCGAAACAAAACGCCAAAGCAGAAGACTCTGACCCTCGCTCGAGGGAGTGAGAAAATGGAGGCGCAGGAATGCGCCTTGCTTCCTGGACCCCTACCAAGCATTTTAATTAACTGTGATTTCCCTGCAGCGAGTGCAAGTGTGACACAAAGGTGGGTCGCGTGACCTTCTTTTGGCGCCAAGATACGTCGCGATATTTCATAAAGAACGACAATAATGAATTATGCAACGTGTGTATGACACGAGTTACACTGCTCCACCAACTTGAGTCATATTTACGTTGCGAGACCGGGGTTTGTGACTGCACGAACGTGTTTACGCAAACGCTAAACAAAAATTGTGGGACTCGAAGAACTCGATTCATTTGAATCCACCCTTTTTCAGTACTTTAGATTAAAGGAAAAAAGGAATTTAATTTTGTTAGTGCGTAGAAGTACATTCTAAATTTGTTTGGGGATTCTTTATGAGGTTGATCAGTTCAATGATTAGTGAAAATAGATTGAACTTGTGGATTGCTTAATAAAATGTGAAGAAATATTTTTGAAGTGAATATTTACATGTATAATGTGTCGACAAAGATTGATAGATTTATATTTATGAATAACCTACCTCTATCATAAAATCAGATATGTATGCAAACCCAGTTCTACACGGAGAAAAATAATATTTAAAATTTTACTATATTTTTTAGATTTTTCGGACTATTGGAAATTAAAACAAATTAAAATTTTATTAGATATGGCAAAAATGATTACAAGTTCTAGTAATATTTAATATGTACTTATTTATAGCTCCCAGAAAATTTAACAAATTTTACCATACCGTTACATTTTTTAGTTTATTCCCAATAGTCGGAGAAATCTAAAAATTTGGTAAAATTTTAAATATTATTTTTTATTTTTTATTTTAACAGCTAAATTGGCATATAGGCCAGTGTAAGTTAGCAGCAATGAAATTGAAATAGCAATAAAGGAATAACGTTCATAATATGAAATTAACTATAATAGTATGATTTGCTACAGCAAATCGTATTTTGTTTGCATAAATAAATTTCTGAGCATCCCTCCACCTATATAAGACATTTTTTTGCTTTTGGAACAAATTTGAAATATTTTTTCATAAATATTACCCGAAAAATGCTGTCGAAAAATGAGAAATTTTAAAACAGAAAAACTCGGATTGTGTGGTAATAATATTCATCTAATCTTTATTCAATGAAACATATCTGATAGAGATTTGAATTCTGCATCAGAATAATATAGATACTTCTATATTTGGGTGTAAGTTTGAAGAAAAATTCAAATTATTATTTCAGAAATCCGAGCAAAAATCAAAAATTTTTCCGAGGCCTTCTTAATTTTGGGGGGTTAAAAAAATTATTGTTTCAGATCTTGCAAAATTCAATATATATGACATCCCTGATGTGAAAGGAGATAGAATATGGTGTTCAAAGTTCAAAATGGAGTAAAAAATTTGTCACCAATTTCAGGTGCCCAGATTTCAGGTTTTTGGAACACAAACTAAGCATAATATTGAAATTATTAATTTTTGTTTCAAATTTTCTTTCGCAAATCGTATTTTGAGTACATAAATAAGTTTCTGATCATCCTTGCACCAATATAAGATGTTTTTTTGACATCTGGACTTCATTCGATAAAATTCTCAAAATCACCAAAAAATGCTATCGAAAAATTAGAAATTTCAAAATAGAAAAACAAGAATTGTGCTAATATTATTCATCGAATCTTTTTTTAATTAAGCTTGTCTTGTTGAGAATTGAATTCTGCATCAGAATAATATAGATATTTTAATATTTCTGTTAAAATTGAATGAAAAATCCATTTAGTAATTCTGAAATCCGACCGAAAATTGAAAATTTTTCTAGGGTAGGACCTTCTAAATTACGAAAGGTTAAAAAATTTATTGTTTCAGATTTTACAAAATTCTATATAAATGATATCCCTGATGTGAATGAAGATGGAAAATGGCATTTAAAGTGGGAAATGGAGACAACAATTTTTCACCAATTTCAGATGCCCAGATTTCAGGTTTTTGGAACCAAAATTGAGATTAGGTATGAAAAAAAATTTTTTTTAATTTACCACCACAAATCGTATTTTGAGTTCATAAATAGTTTTCTAAGTACCTCTCCACACAGCACTGATATAAAACATTTTTTACATCTTCATTCCATTTCTCAAGATTTTCAAAATCACCAGAGAAATGCTATCTAAATTAGAAAAACTGAGACTATACTAGTATTATTCATCTATTGCTTATATAATTATGAGTCTCGTATAGAAATTTAAATTCTGCGCTAGAATTATATATATGATGCTGGGTAAAATATTCAATTTTTTTAGTTATGAGAGTGATTGTCGAAAATAGCGATATTCTCCATTACAAGCATATTTTGAGATATCAATTTTTAAAACGGTTTTCTGGCATATCCCTTTTCACAACCAAGTTTGAATATATCCCTTCATTCTTAAGAGCCGTTGGTATGCTCTCACATTAACATTTCTATCCTTGTCCATTGTCTGACGTCTTTCCATAAACGTTACTGCTATTCCTATTTTGATTTCAGAGCTGCCAACATAAACTTGCCTATATGCCAATTTAGCAATTCAGCTTTCAATGAAACTAGGTGTACCTTACGCCTGATTTTCGGTTCATGTTGCAGATATATTCCATATACATTTTTTTATTTTGCTATTTTTAACATATGTAAAATATACATTTTTATTTCTTGTTTAGTTAAATTATACATTTAGTAAAAAGCCATTCATGTGCTTTCAAACTTTTCTTTCGTAATTTGTATAACTTTTGATTCATAACAGACTTGTGTAACCTAATCATAAAAGTTGTTGTCATAAAAGCAATATGAACTTGAGCTATTAAGTTAAACAATGCACGATTGACACGTAATAAACTTTTGTTTTGGTTTCAAAATACCGACCGTATATATTTCAGAGTATATTTTTTGCTTCAATTTATAGTTTAATAAAAGAAAATATTTTTTTACCTTTCAAAGTGTTCGTAAAACTTTAGTGAGTTGCCAAACAGAAGCCAGTCGACATCGTTTCGGAAAACATTAAGTCAATAAATTAATTTTAAACGTAAACTGATTTCATCGTTACACATACGTAACAAAATTATTTTCCGTAATAATAATAATAAAACGTCAAGCAATAATTGCAATATTACGTTCTAATTACAATTAAAATCAATGATTAAAAAAACGAATTTGATGAACGAATGAAATCTTATATTTTATCGAATTCTCAATGATTTCTCTATAGATCTGTTTTTTACCATTTATCATAAATTCGTTTACATTTTTCCTTCACGATCAAAGTTTCAACTTCGATCGAGTAAATATAGCAATTATACGTATGTTTTAAACTAAATTAAAATCAGGAACGAGGGAACGAAAGTCAAAGTCAAACTGTGGGAATGATTCGAAACCAATTAAATTGCGTTAACTATCGCTGAAATAATAATTCGACGCGCCAGGAAGGTCTATTGTCCGCGGAACAAACGACTTATGTAATAACCTACTTCAGATAAATGAAGCTTTATTAGGCTTTTGTCTGAGGAGAAGAATGTAATTTTGGCACAAAACAGTACGAACTATTTTATATTAACTTATAATGCGTGGATCGACGTTTCTCCAGTTTAATTTAGTGTCGTTTGAGAACATTTGAATAAATTTCTATGTTATACTTTCGTTGTATTTTTCCCTCGCGCGCACACCCTGCGCTGCTTCTTGTTTATCATTACTTCTACCTTCATTAATATTAATTACGTCGGTCGGATGTTTGATGGCGAACGAATTGACGCCGTTAGCAAAAGAAAAAGTATTTCTCTATTTACGTATGAATAATTTATGTCATTTCTCACATTATATGTCAGCCACCCTAAAGACGTGGTTCATATTACATCATTTGTGAAGTGTCACCAAGTACATGCTATACATGTAGGTACAAAGTTCTGCAATTTTGACCATTTCCTTCCAAATTTTGTGTGATTGATAACATATTATTATTATTATATAATATAAAGAATATTAATATAAAAATCTGCTTGTAATGGGAATTATGATGTATTACAATCATATGCGATAAGTCACGACACTTGATGGGTTTTAAAAGAATAGGAAAATACAAAGCATTCCCAGTATACCGTGACACCTTTGAAGATATAATAATATAAAGGTAATATTGCTCCGTTAAATATTTAAATTCATATCTGAGTCTAATTTGGCTGCTGGGTCATACCTTTGTTTAATAATGTTTAATTAACATTCAAAATTAACTTTTTAATCATGCAACAAGGTAAGTCCTTGAGTTTTCTTAATTTTAATTTTATAATATCATAATTTATAAACTGTAATTTAAATTTCTATATTCTTTGTATATAGTACTGATGAGGTTTCTGCAAAAATAACAAAACTTTTGCTTTTAATAAATCTTAGAATTACAATAATAATCGCAAATCGTTCCTAAAGGTAGCTTTAAACAATTTACTTTTTGAAGTAAATTAATTACAGCAATTTAAATGCAAATTTTTAAACGTATTTTAAACATTTTGGACACATAATGAACGTACTCTTATATTTATAAATTATCAAGCAAAAATTGGTTACTAAAATAATATACAGAACAAGTGATGTAATCATAAACTACACCAGAGAAACAAGAAATTTGATTACGCCATATAAATAGGTCATATAAATATAAAATTCCTTGTGTTTAAATAAAGTTTTCTACGGTTATATTTCCCCGAGGAAAAATATCTGTAATTTTCATTTATTTTCCTTGTCGAGCCCGTAACAAAGTGAAGATATTTACATCATTAAAGTAAAATAATTCATTCCATTAAGAGATTCATTCATCAAAATATACACGTCTGTATTTTTCAATTATTCAATATCCAGAAACGGCATCGTAACTAATCATCCAATTTTCTCCGCGCTTCATTACGCATTACTCATATCCGATCTGCAATTTACAACGCGCAAAGTAAATTTGACACTGTGGATTGTAGAACATCTGATTAAACCTCCCCCGGAGAACATCAGCCGGAGGTAATTTTTCAAAACAATGGCGCACTTCCTGCATCGACTACATCATCCTTTCATTGTCCAAACGAAATCCCCAAACAGACGACAACAAGCCAAGGGAGAACAGAAAGCCGCTAACCGATGAATGAGTAATGGTCCGGGCGAAAAAGCGGGTGTTCTTGATTCATTTATCCCGCGGATATAAATTTAATCAGTGGTGGATCAAATCGCTTCAAAGGCGTCCAATCTTGTGGGGAAGACGAAGAGGTAGCGAGTGGCGCAGATTGATACGTGTCTGGTATTAATCGCGGTCGAACGACCGGGTCTTCGACGTTTACGGACGCTGCGCGTCGAGTAATCGACGGGATATCGACGATGCGAAGCTCGATCGACGATAACAGTCGTTCGAATTACGCCGATCCGCGGGAGGGCTTCACGGCGCGGCGCGCCTAATGCGATCGCCGAGCAATAATACTCGACTGACGGCGAAGCCAATTACTAACCTTTTTCCTCCCCTTTTCCGACTTTGTCAGCTTTTTCGCTCGCTTTTTCGCCCGTTCCTCCGCGTCCGATCGCCTGAACGATCTTTTATGCCGATTGATCCGTGATCGATGCCACACTCAATTAGTTTAAACACACATTTTATCTGGCACACAACGACCTTAGTAGAAAATTTAGGCCAGGCTAAAATGTGTCCTTGAACTGGTATCCATGCCACCAGTACGGGGCCCATATGCACATGTAACGCCAGGTATGAGTTTGGCCCCGATCGGGAAGCCTATTTTCTTCACCACGTTTGGTTCTAAGATGGCCCAAGATCGGAACCTAAGATGGGTAGGATAATTTGATTAGGTTCAAATTAATTAACCGTCATATGGCTATCTGAAGGTATTCAGCCATGGCCTCTTAAGTAAATCCATTTCAGGGCCCTTCAGAGGGCATTTCTGCTCGGGGTCACAATATTGCCCGGCGTTATAAACGGTTTCGGGGTATGGTGTTTTTTTGTTATGTACCTGGTCTGGGCCCGACAAGGAAAACTGTCATTCCGTTTGCCATGTTTCATTCAGGACCACGTTCGTAATGTGGCCAACCCGATTTCATTTCTACCAGGGGAGTTCGGCGCTTTTCTTCCAACTTTATACCGAATTGTGCTCGCCAAATAATTAATGGCGAATTCAGATCCGCGAAATTGTCTTCGATTTTCTGACAACGGAACCGAGCGTTTTGTTATTATCCAATTAAGTCCTCAAATGTATTCGATCGTACTTTCAATTCATTACGGTTTCAATATTATGGAAACGAATTGACAAATTCAATTATTAATTAGCGATCGATTAGACTCTAATAAGAAGCGTATAACCGGAGTTTAAATCAGACTCGGCTGCCTTGGTCATATACATAAATTATAATGAATCTCACGGACAGTGATTGTTATCCAACAAAGGAAAATTGATACGAGAAAAGCAATGGTTAAGTGTGACTTATTGGTTATGTATGAAGGAAAGATAACGTTTCAAGAACGGCGTTGAATATTTTATTATGTAAATGTCGGTAATATTATATTTAAGTGATATTAATGGACAAGTTTAGTTATGACGAATACTCGTGGTATTAACGGCGGTGTAAACAGTTGTCGGAGAAAGTACACAATTTTTACGAATTTGTTTGTTCAAGACGCGAGTCATGTAATCGCAGTTGATTATATGAATTCAGCATGCTCGATTAGAGTGTATATAAGTTTCACCGCGTAGACCGACTCTTTTTTTTTATTTACTTCAAAACCCGCGGTTTAATTGAATCGAAGAGTTCTTGCAAGACGAATATTTATCTGAGTGATATAAAATTTCGATTTTCGCAACAACTTTTGCGTCTCGCAATGGAATAATTGCAATAAAACAAAATCGAGTTATGCACTTCGGCATTCAATTACCGTGAACTTTATTTCGCTATTAATCATGACGAACATTACAAGTGGATTATGGAACGAAAGAAAAACGAATTCGGTCGACGTGAAGGATGTCGAATTAAAGTGCAATTATTTTTCGCGTGGTAGAGAAAGCAGCGGGTATTTACAAATTGGATAGATATGTTTAATTGTACTCGGCATTAGGAATTAGCAAATAATATTAATCATATTTACGATTCGAGTAATTAGCGATATTTACACTATACGGATTGTAATGAGGAGCCCTGCAACGTAAGCACACTTCTGTTTCTATAATAACACGCTCCAGACGAAATTAATATTAAATGTTATAGCGCGGCATTAAAAATTTGTTAATTGCGAGCTAAGGAAATAAATTAACGCGCGCACCGAGTGTGTAAACAAAATAAAACTCACGTAGCATTTAACTTTTGGATAAGAGATTTGAATTTTCGAAGCGCCCGAATTCAAATTTTGCAATTTTAGTTTGGATTGAAAAAATTCATTTTAATTCTGTGTACGAAATTTAGATTTTTCTATGCTTTTTAATTTAGTAGGTGAAATTAAATTTAAAGCAGAAGATGGATTTTTATTATAATTATGAAATGTTAATTATGAAATTATGTTATTCAGCAATCATTGCATAATGTTTAATGTAAAAAATAAAAGTAGTATAAAATATTTTATTAAACACGTTTTAAATTCATTTTAAAATTGCTAATAAATAATCAGAAACAAGTCTCATTAATTTTTACTGCTTGTAAGACTTCGCGTAATTGATTTATTGCTTAATAAGGGAAAAATATTCGATTTAGTATATACAATTTTTTCAACTTCGTTATTTTAAGTATTCTTGCAACTGTATGATAAGAAGAATTAGGTACAATTTACATTATATTCCATCAAAGCGACTCATAAAAGTGCAAGTTATCGAGAAATTCAATCGTACAACAATGAGCAAATAAAACGTTCATCTTGTCAAGATTTTCCCAACGAGGTTGCATTAACAAAAAAAAAGTTAAAGGGAATGGAAAAAATAGAAACTTGTACCGATGAATGGTGTAATGCGATGATGCATTGTAAAGTACTTCAAAAGTTTTCTTTCTATGCAAATTTACTAATCCGTCAATAATAAGCATTGCTTTATCGCGGAACTCAAACATCAACTTTTTTTCTATCTTTTCAAAAAGTAATATGATTTTTATGGATTCTTTAACACTGAATAGAATATTATTTTTATTAGTTTAGTAGTTTTTAAAATATATAGATACGAAAATAATAAAAGTGACTTTATAAATCATCGATGGCTAACACATTTTAAAATGTATTTTTAAGTTAAACTTTGCTTATTTTTATGCAGTTTTTATTATTTGATTAATACATTTTATATTAAACAATTCATTTTAATAAAAATGTAATGCTGTAATAGCAAACAAGAATTTATTATTATAATTTATTATAGTGTTTAATTTTACATTTTAGAAACCGTAAACAGATTAAGTAATGCGAATTTAGATTTCGTATATTTATAAAAATCGTGTAAATAAATTTATCATTATCGATCACATTAAACTCATTATCATTTACATTAAACTAAATTAAGCTTTGCTATTTCATTGTTCGTAGCTCTTCAAAAATCTGTACAATAATTTTGAACAATGATCTATTAATCAATATAAAACAAAAATTTTGGAAGTAAAATGAAAGCATTTAAAGGCCTACTACGAAAAATGGATACACAATAATAAATACACAATTTATGTGTGCAATGAAAACCAAATTAATTTTATGGAAACTATCGACAACAAAGTAACTAATTATTATTTCATTATACATTACATTGTGTTTAATTATGAGC
>JABFPK010000148.1:2976-19343 GCA_022817445.1 Habroteleia sp. ZL-2020
ATAAATATTATAAATTTATAGGAACCTGCGGAAAGAACAGAAGAGAATGAATTGATCATTGAAAGGATTTTTACTTTAATTCGAAACGCATTGTTGATATCGTCTATTGATAATGAACAAAGAGCAGACAGTGATGCAACAGTTCATGACATGGTCAGAGATATTATTTTTTAACCTTTCATCCAGTATGAATCAATTCAAATTAGAATTTAACTTATTTAAAAATAAAAATAATTTTATATATAATTGTATAAGTTTATATAATTATGATTAATTTAAAAAAAAAATGAATTTGTATGTCTTTTATAGTTAAAACAATACATATTAACCAAATTTTCTATCCAACAGTTGATTTATGCTTTGGATGCATCTGGTACTACCAATATACTATTATTTATTGCTAGTAATATACATGAACAACAGTATCACATGCAAATGTTAGAGGTATGTGATTCATGGAACAATTAAGCAACCATATTTAAACAAATATTGCATAATTATTATTAAACTTTTTGAAAATAAATCATTGATTTTTGTTAATTTCTTTATTAAAGTATAGAAATTCAATTAGAATTGTAATAAAATAGATAAAGAATTGTTTATGTTTAAAGAATTATAGTATTTAGAAAGTTGAATTAAAAATAATAATTATTGCATTTCATAATAATTAAAGTTAATCAGGTTAATTGCATGTGATTTGATATATATTTTTGTCTCTTTCAAGATCGTGTCACTGATGTTGCGCGAACAGAATGCAACGAAGCTGGCTTCCGCTGGGATGCAACGTAGTAAGGCTGAGAGGGAACAAGACGAGGCAAAACTCTTAAGTATTCGGCAAAAAGAAGTTGAAGAGAAAATGGAGAAAATGAAGAAATATGCCGGGTCGAGGTAAGATGGAATTAAAACGATGGACGCGGAGTTCAAAATAAAACGTTAAGAAAAGAAATCGCAGTGGAAATTTCTCTTTGAAGGAAAATTTCAAATACTATAGACATTTATAAGATCCTGCAGAATTTATATGCCTCTTTTCTCTTTTTCTTTTGATGTTTTCACGCGATTATTCTGCGTCCTTTTAAATTTAAATGCAAATACGAAAATCGTTGTAGTTTGGTCGATTATAGTCAGACGATTCAAATTATAATTTGTGTGTTAATATCCGAGCTTGTTAAAGTTTTCTTAAAGGATTGATAACATTTAGTGAATCTATTTGTTACCCAAAATTTTGCAATTTTTGTATAATATACATTTTCTTCAAGCATTTTGTTTTCATACTTTTCTTAGAATTTAATAATGTCCGGAAACTTTTCCTTATTAATTTATTACTTGTTTCTATTAAATTGATTAGAAATTTTAATTTACATATATTTTACGTCTTTCTCAACTTAATAACTACTTTCTTTCAAAAACTAGTCTTCCTAAGCGTAAACATATAAAGGTGAATAGAAAGTAATGTTAATGTTTAAATAAAACAAAAAGATAGGGAAAGCGAGTTGAAATAAAAGCTCGCTAATGTAAACAGGACCGAGAAATAGAAAATGTAGCTCATCGCTAGTAACCCTCGAGCTTTCACATTTTTTCTGCGGTTACCGCGTAAGATGTAATGAGTATGACCCAGTTTTTAAAACATACTACCCTACACAAGTGATATCTTTTATACTTCGTATAAAAAAGTAAGCATTTTTGTTAATAGTATTTTATTTAGAATTCATAAATAAATATGTTTGCACACAATAATTAAGTTACCTTTCCTTTTTTTTGTTTCGTAATGATTTTTCTATTAAAACTTTTCTATATTTCAATATCGTATATACATTTTGATAGATACTATTCTTTTTGAAAACAAATTTATATTTACCTATATCCCTGGTGTTTAACTTTTTTTGCTATCTTAATTATCTTAGTTTCAAAATTATCATATTAATTATATTATAATACCTTCTACAATAAAATATTCTTGCAAAAAGAAAAAATATTAACTTATTATTATTTATAAATTGAAATATTTTTTATCATTATTACTATAAGTACTCGAAATTAAATCTTGGTACGAAAATTGTTGGAAGAAATTGCGCTGAGTATATTCTAGATAAAAAGAAGAGTTTTTATCAGTTTAACAGACTATCTGTTCGTGACAGTGATCTTATATTTTATTGATTGGATTTCTCGAGTAAAGAATCAAGTCGGACGATAAACGGAAATCTGTTGAAATCTGGTAATTTCCCTTTTATGTTTGAAAACATTTCTTTATGCAATAAAATAATAGTATTGTTGTTGTTAAAATTAATACACATTCGGTTTTTTATCAAATTACATTTCCCTTTTCAAAAATCACTGTAATAACACTGTATTGCTTAGACTTTATATTTTTATCTGATATATTGTAAAATACAAATATACAAATAATTTAAATATTAAATATATTAATATAAACAAATATGTACTTACCACAAATATTTCATACGAATTTTGACTAAAAAATATCTTATATATTTTTCAATTGATTTATATTTATCTTGTTAGTGATTAGTGATTTGGGTATTATATACGTTTATAACTGAACATTAATACTTTAACTTTTTAAGCATGGTACCTTGTTCTTACAAAAAAATATTTTTTTTATTAATATGACGAAACGTTACTTGAATTGTTCATTCAAGTAAGTGTGAATACAATCATTCAAAGTATAATTTGAACTATTGTATTAACATTAAAACTATTATATACATACTTTTTTACTATTTTCCCTCCAAAAATGATTATATAACATTGAAATAATCATAAAAGTGATTTTATATAATATTGAAATATTGCAATTTCTGTTTTTAAAGGGTTAAATAAAAGGGGAAATGAAAAATACGATTTTAATAAAGCAGGTATTTATTTATAACATAATTTTATCATAAATTTATTTATTAATTTTTATAGATATTCGCGTTTCGCACCTACTTACACTGTACAAAATATGAAAGCTATTGGAGATAATCAAATAATTTGTTATAAACCATATGGAACAATAGAGTCTATTGAATTTAGTAAAAATAAGGTAAGTGAAAATTCAAACGTAAAATCATTAAGTTGATTTTCTATTTATGCTATTAATGTATGACTGATTTTAAACGAAGGTACGGAAATTACTCTTCAATAGTGAAATTCGATTTTCATTAGTGATGAATATGATTCTGAATAGTATGCCGTTAATTAGCTCTATGTATATTTGAATAATGAGAACAGGTTAATACCTAATGGCTTCGCAAATCTGAAATTAGGTCAATAAATTTGAATTATAATTTATTGTAATATTTGTTTCCACATATAAAGTTGCGAAATCACGAAAGCTTTAATAGTTCTTAGCTCGCATCTTCAAATGACATCGATTTCAACTAAATTTCAATTTTTTTTTTGTTAAATTAAATAATATTAATTGTAAAATAATTATTTGTATACAATTGAATTGCTCTTATATTATAGAAATATTTGTATTAAATTTATATTAATGTACAAAATTATGCAAAATTTTATATTATTATTTTATTAAATTATTAGAATAAAGTGAAAAAAGCAAAAAATAAGATTCCACAAATCGTCTTAAAAAATGAAGAACGTACATCAAGTTTGGCAGTAAGAATTATTTTAAAAGAATTTTGCGTTGAATTTTTAAATGGAGTTTATAATCCTGTGATGAGATATGCAAGATCCTTTATTGTTGGTGGAGATTCTGGCCCTGGAGATGCTACTTACTATTTGTGGGCTTTACGTTTTTTTATGGAGTTCAATCGAAATTATAAATTTGATGTTAAATTTGTAAGGTAATGTTAATATTACTTATACTTTTACAAATTTTGTAAAAAAATTATAATGTTATAAAAATTAGTTTTTATTTATTATTAAATGTTATTATTAAAATTAGTCTTTATTAGTTTTAACGAATGTAACATTTTTTTTTAAGTGAAACTGTGTCAACGGAAATTTATTCTCTTGTGCAACGACAAATGGAACATTATCATGAGATGATGATTACTGACAAGCAAAAAATTCCATATTGGGGAGCCAAATTACATTTGGGATTAAAAGCGTATCAAGTGAGTAAATGAAACGTAGATGAAAATTTTAAAGTTTTTTCTTCAATAGCATTGATGTATAATGATTTTCTTTTCAGGAACTTCTATATACTTTGTTGGCTATGGACAAAAGTAATGATGAAAGCGTGCGGGATTCAGCTAAAGTTATTAAGAGCAATATATTTTATGTACCAGAATATCGAGAGACTGTACTTTCTCAGCTATTAGGGTTCAATGAATCTAAAATGACAAAGTATGTTCATTATAAATTTGTTTACATTATATATATTAATATAATTAAGTTTATTTAAATTACCGAAAATTTTAATAAAGAGCTGCATATTGTTTCATTACATATCGTTATGAATATTGTAATTAATCATTTTATATTTAATATAATTTTCAACAATTCTTTTAGAGACTACCTAGTTGATTTAACGTCAGTTGCACATTTATTTTTAAAAATGCTGGAAAATTTTTGTAAAACCCAAAATATGACGATTGTTCGAAATGTTAAACACAAAAGAAGTAAAAGGAAGCCTAGTATGTACACACATTAATTTTTATAAAATTAATAATTCAATCATAAAATATATATTAATTGTTGTTTATTTTTATTTGTAGAAAAAAGTGCTACGAATAATACAATTTTAGAAGTGGTACCTTTAGAAGACCGCTGGGATGATATAGGGCAAGAATTATCTGCAGTTATGTCACAAAATAATATTCCAGAAGTACAACCATTTGATTCAACTTTAGATATTCCATTTGAAGATCAGAAGTAAGTTTAGAAAAATAAATGCATATTAGTATTTTACATAATATTGAAAACACTGTGACAATATATAAAAATTAATATAATAATGCAGTTATTTGATATTCATTCAGATGCTTTTATATATATATATATATATATAATATCAGATTTTTTTATATAAATGATGCGATGTAATTAATACTTTTTATGTACTTCTTATTTGTCTTATACTAATTTTCTATGTTCTTATAATTTATAAGTATTTGTCTGATTGTAAGGAAATTATTAGGATTAAAGTTTCATGACAAATAAGTATATTTATGTAGACTCAGGTGGGCTCTATTGTTAATATAGTGATTAGTTTCAAAAGTTCCTTATTGGGAACGGCATTTAAGCGTACTTTCTACGTTCATAAAATAGATTTCTACAGCGCGAAACAACATAAAAGTTTTTTTCGTCATTGAAAGCTTTCTTGCAGTGTTCATACTCTTATCGTGAAACAGGGACGGGTAATGCGATGTATAAAAGTTTTATACGACAACTTTATATACATCACATGCAGTCTAAAATTCGTAAATTATATATTCTGTATATTAATATGAATTAAAAGAATTTCAATAATTTGATTTGATTTGTTTAAATCAATATTACTTCATTTGATAACTAAAGCAATAATTTAAATTTGTTAAATATTAAAATGTATTTTTCAGGCCTATTGCGATGAAAAAAATTCAAAAGCTACTGCGCACTGGGAATTTTGAACGCGCGGTAGGTTTGCTGAGATCTGCAAGGTAAGGATTATTTTTTACATCGTATTTATTAGCATAAGAGAACAAATATTATAATTTAAATTAATTTAATTTAATTTATATTATAATTTAAGAAAAATGTTTATTATTTATAAAAGTAGAATGTGTTGCATTTATGTTGTCGCGATATATTTGATTCAATGCCAAATATGCGAGTTTGGCGAAATTTAATTATTAAAGAAAAGGTGGAAGAAGTTACGAAAAGGTACAAAGCTTTGGCTTAAAAGCGCAAACGGCACTTGCACGGATAGCACTGCTACACAAACTATATAACAGACAGATGACACGGAGTAAAAATAAAATCTATCTTACTTTTTTATTGAAAGTGAATAATATAAAAAACTGGCAGGCAAGCAAGCGAAAAGAGGCATTCGACGTACATAGTGATGAAAAAATGTTGAATGTTCTCGAAATATGGAATATAATAATACTATATTCCACACGGTATTTGCTTTTTTATTTCGATATAAATTGAATATTATATGATGAATATAAGGAAATGAATATTAAAAAAAATCGTTTCGAAATTAATTGCATAATAAAGTATATGAAGCTAAATGTAAAGAAGGAAAACAAACTTCTACAAATGTTTCGTTAACATTTTAGTCTTTCTTATTTATTTTCGCGATAAAAAAATTAAATCAAAAATATACGGTGAATGGTATAATGGTACCATAATTATTCTTTAATTTATTCTTCAATTAGTAGATATGTGATTAAATTAAAAAACAAAGTAAACAGTATTACAATGTCACAAACTCAAGATAAGATGAATTGTGCGAAAGGTAGAATGTAAGCAATTTATGTTACGTTTGCGTAGTAGGAATATGGTTAAAGTTGTTAAAGGATTAAGTCTGAAATGCTTAACAATTCTGATATTTGCGCTACTTTGCATACAATGCGGTACCACTAGATTTAGTATTATATAATGTACCACAAGAGTTCCATGAGAATAAACTGTACATGTAGAAGTTTCATTGTTGAATTAATCCTTATTTTAAATCATTGGTTAAAGTTATAAATTTTTAACAAAGTATGTGCTATGGTATAATATAAAAGTTATTTGCTCAGTTTAAAGTTGTTTTGTACTCTGATATTGTTCTTTAAGTACAAATAATATTAAAGATAGTAATTTCTAATTTTGGTACATAGTTACGACAGGTGTAAAATGTATTCATTGTTTTGTATGCGTAACCAAAAGCGCGCGTTCATTATTTTTATTCTACGACCTGAGTATATGCACAATGCACCGTGACGCTCAGATGTGAATATCCCTGAGTAACTTCAGCAAGGGAGCGAACAAAAGGTGGAAATGGGTGCGGCTTGCTTGCCAAGCTTTTGTTTTCAACAACAAAAGCATTTTTTTAAATGGGGTTAAAGAGTGAACTGAAACTTCGAATTCTTTGGTCTACGATAGATAAATGTCTTTTTTATAT
This sequence comes from Habroteleia sp. ZL-2020, assembly GCA_022817445.1. NCBI lineage: Eukaryota > Metazoa > Arthropoda > Insecta > Hymenoptera > Scelionidae > Habroteleia > Habroteleia sp. ZL-2020. The sequence continues at coordinate 10,037 of JABFPK010000148.1, forward strand.
CGTTGTATTTTCGCGATATAATTTTACGAAACATTTGTTAATTTTCATTAAATACAAAATAAAGCGTGTTCTATTCTTTCATGAATATTTCAAAATCATATTTCATCAACCGTAAAGAAAATAAATCTAATTAATTATTTTTTTAAATATATTTATATTTATGAAATAATACATCAATTTATAACACTATTAGTTATTGATTATTGTATTTTTTTGGATTTTGAAAAATTGATTTTATGTAATGTCATATCTTGTATACAAAACAACTTATCCTTTAAAACTAGTTACAAAGAAGATTACACTAATAGGATCAACTGATTTTTGGTGGAAATTTAATATTTTAGAGATTTGGACAATATTATAAGAAATATATAAGTCGAAGTAATTATTATTAATTAAGATTTTCAGATATTAATGAAACGCGTCTTAGAAACTTCATAATAACAAAATAGAAATTTTGTATTTAAATATATACAAGAGGTTTGCAGCTAATAAATATTTAGTAAATTATTACATAAAATATGAATCCATAATTTTAAAATTAATTATAGTGAATCCAGCAAAAAACTAGCAGCCTACTACTACTATTTATTTATAAATTATTCTATTTATAAAAATACAAATAAAATAACAATTTTTCTGGCAATTCGGACGAACAAAGTCAAAATGTAAAAACAATATCTTACAACAGTCAAGAGTTGTACAGTAATACTTTTATGCATCAAAACTGCAATTTGAGACAAAAAATTGGCAATAAAAAATTCTCGTTACTATGTTCAGTTTGTGTTCTAAAAATTTGAAATCCGGACACCTGAAATGGGTGAAAATTTGTTTTCTTTATTTTGCATTTTAAACAATATTTTCTGCCTCTTTTCACATCAGGGATGTTATCTAGACCTGAAACATTAACTTTTTTGAATCTTTATAATTAAGAAGGATTCCCCCTAGAAAAATTTTAAATTTTCAGTAAGATTTCAGAAATAAGAAATTTAATTTTGTTTAAATTCGCTCCCAAACATATAACAATCTGTAATATTTTCATGCAGAATTAAACTCTCTGCAATCAAATCTTCATTAGATACAGATTGGATTAATAATATTAACAAAATCCTAATTTTTCAGTTTTAAAATTTCTCATTTTCTGATAGCATTTTTTGGATAATTTGGAAAATTTAATCAAATGAATTTCAGATGCAAAAGAAAGTATTTTATAGGTGGAAGACTGCAAGAAAACTTATTTTCGCACAGAAAAAACGATTCGCGGAAAAAGTTTAACAATAAATAATTATCGTCATTATGTGCTCAGTTTGTATTCCAAAAACGTGAAATTGATAAAAATTTGTTTTCTCCATTTTGTATTTTAAATACTATTTTCCATTTGCTCTCACATCAGAAACATCATTGACGTTGAATTTTGCAATATCTGAGACATCAAATGAATGAATGAGCTAATGAAAAATGAAATAATCAAGTGCAGAATCGAGTTTCTCGTCAGAATCTATATCTATTTCTATTTCTATTTTCTGTTATCATTTTTTACAAATTATTTTTAAAGTCTTATTTTTTTAATTGAAATCATAATCAAAGAAGATAATTTTCAATTCGTTGTCAAACTTATTTCATAATAATATATTATATAATGATCGTTTATATAGTAGTATTTAATTCATTTTTAACTTAATTAGAATTACATCTAATTATTTTATTTTATGTATAAATTGTAATACTATTATATTTTTATTAACATTAACACTTCTTTTTTACTTAATCTGCATGTTTTAAAACTTTCACGTACTTTGTAAGTCAGTATTGTGATATTCGGAAAGGTTATGTCTTTTAATTCAAAAATTTTATTATACATTTTGTATGTAGATAGATGTTTTTGTGCGATTAAAATGGTATTTTGTAAATGCATTTTATTTATCAGAAATTTTAATTAATCTGATAATAATCTTGAAAATAGAAAACTAACAAAACTAACAAACAAAATGTATTTGCATTATTCGATCATGAAACAATTTTAAAATTGAATGTGCACAAGCCTCATTTAATTGCAAAACATTTTATTTTAAATAAATTATTATATGTTATAATAATTCATTTAAAATTAACATAGTAAATAATAAAATAAAATTGGTGCAATCATTTTAATGCACTTCATAAATATATGAAATTATCTTTTTGATGTACTGTGTGGGTATCTGTATTAAATAATATTTCGTAATATAAATATGAGCGATATAAAAAAATATCCGTTTTAAAAATCGTTTCAATGTAAAATTGTTGTTGGTAAAGCCAAGTTTTATAGGTCTAGGTTTATTTGTACAGTGGATAATAAATGCAATGCTGATAAGGCTGTAAAACGGTTATCTATTTTGTTGATTATATTATGGTTAATTATTATATAACGAATTTAATGGGAATCTACTTATTCGTTGAGTATTCTATTTGTTTTATTTTTGAACACAAGATTATGAAGATGGATGAAATAATGTGGATGGTTTTAAAATATATAAATGATTGGCTCACTTCAATCACGTACATTTGTGTCAATATGTACATTAAATTTGCATAAATAAATATTTATATATGATGAAGCAAGAGAACTTTTAACTTGATTTGTGTATTTTTAACAGTTTGAAGAGTGGACAGTGATGTAGGGCTCAATTCTGCCTGATCATTCAGGGTGCAGAGTTATTATAGGGTTGGATAATGTAGTAATATACGCAATATATGGAAAGTACACCAAGGGGCTAAAGTAATACATTGCATATGTTGTGACGATATTTTGGCCTACTCTGTCATCATTTCAGTGTAATGATTGTAACATTCACAGTGCAATCGGTCAATTAGAACAGCTCCTTTACATTGATATTTTGTCATGAGCTTATTTGTGTTGATTCATTATGACGCTAAAATGTTTATATGATCTTGCAAACCTTTCCTTTTGAATTGCCCATCCTACTTTTTTCCGGCATTTTTATACATTGATAGGAATCGATGGACTTTAATTTTTTATGCATTGGTTGGATTATTCGTTATAAGGATTATTGGTTATAAGAAAATTGATATTTTTAATAGACAAACATTTTGTTAATGATCCTATAAACAAATTATAATTACAAAATTTGTTCGTCTTATATTGTTCCTTTATAAATAAGTTTCAAAATGTTAATCGAAATCTAATTGAAAAAATGCATTACATAACTGTCAGTGGTTTACAATTTAAACATTTATTGCATAATTTATTTTAGAGTGTTACGAATTTTTAATTTAAAAAAGAAGATTATTAAAAGTCGTCCCATTCAGTTTAAACTGGAGTAATTTAAAAAGACGACGTTAATACCTGACACAGGCTTTTACGGATGTAAATATTCCCTGGATAACTAGATTCTGGAGGTGGCAACCACATTACAAATGCCACAGTTATGTTTTTAAGAGAAAAGTATACACTATTATGGTAATAGCATTATTAGCTTATAATTACTTACGTAAGACATCTAAGATAAAAATATTTTGGTGCTTTTATATAACATTAACAAATATAAAAGAGGAGATGGGTTCTTATACACATTTTGATGACAAAGAAGTGATATATTATTATGAAACTTTCTTTAAGAGAAAGAGAAGTCATAGCCTAACCTGAATTTATTTTGATAAGATTAAAAACAATAACAGAAATATTTATACATCTAATGCCAAATATTTAATGTCAGTTCTCAAAGTACATGTTTTACATGGTTTTAAAAAAAATACTACGAGACAATTTAAAGGAAGAAGTAAAATGTCATGAATCTATATTCTATTTAAAATAAATAGGTAAGTTATATTTCAAATATAACTTTTGAATAGTAAAAAAATAAATATTTCTGTAATTTCTAGAATTACAAGTATATAGAGTAATTTTAAAAATATTAAACATTTATATGCTTTAATAAATATTAATAAAACATAAATGTATTTGTTACAAATAAATAAGTGAATTAGTAGAATAGTACACGAAGAAAAATAATATTTAAAATTCTACTATATTTTCTATATTTCTCGAACTATTGGGAACAAATTAAAAAAAAATGTATTAGACAGTATGGTAAAATTTGTTACGTTTTCTGGGAGATATAAATAGGTATATATTAAATGTTTCTAAAACTTGTATTCATTTTTACCATATTGTATATTAAAATTTTTAATTTGTTTCCAATAGTCCGAAAAATCTAGAAAATATAGTAAAATTTTGAATATTATTGTTCTCCGTGTAAGACCGCAATCTTACATAGGGCATATAGTTTAGAGTAAAATACATTTTAAAAGTTTAACAAAGGAAAATAATGTAGAAAAATTCTAACAAGACGTTGAATTTTGTCTACTTACAACTGGTCAGCTATTCTTAGACTATAAACCAATGTCCTTTCAGTTCTTGAGAACTGATTTTCTTCTATACATATCATTTGCAAGTTTCCCTTGTCACGCATAACTCAACCATTATCGCACCAAAGTAGACACCATTTTTGACCAGAGTACACTTAATCGGACGTAACTTTTTCAATGTTTAGGATTTAACTAGAGAATATACACGTATACAATTTATAATGAAATTTGGCCTATAATAAACACTAAAAACTCCATCAAACATAAAATACCGTAAATATCTTCGAACACCGTTATGACAAATAGAATATGATTATTTCGTGTACGACTTTGTAAAATCAACGAAAAACATAAAATAATATAAAATACTGTAAATCGTTATAAATAAAAATATAAAATATGGAATAAAAATATCACTTGTTTTTTCGAAAGTTAAGATTAATCGGGATTTCACAAACCATCAGAAATAGTATAAAATTCATCAAAATGCACGGGTAACTTGAAAACCTCATACCTTAACAATTATCATGATATAAATTTGAGACATGTAGTTTTTGTTCAAATATTATAACATAATGCGGTAGTCCTTTCAAGGCAAAGGATGAGACCATAAGAGAAAAAAAAATTTTCATCTCTCAGTTTTATAAGTGGTATGATGTTCTAAGAATGTATATTTTATTTATAAATTATTTGAAATAAATATAATTAAAATTAAAATTAATTTGTTCATTACTGCCATTGTATAAAACATTGTTTAAATATTTAAAAGTAACTTTGTTTGCAAGATGAAACCATTTTCCGATTTTTTGATGTTATATACAGTTTCATCTTTGATTACTACAGTTTATAGTAGTACAGTTAAGTGATTGGCAAATAGATATGTACTGCACATATACATATAGGAATAGCATATCCGATGCTTTCAAATACGTATTTCATCTGTCACTCTTTTTTTCAGTATCATTCGATTTATAATATTTGCCTATCTTTTTTTGCTTACCGATGTTGTCTCTGTTGTCTTGTATGCCCTCATCCCAGATTCTCATCCCAGATTCTCATCCCCCGAGAAATAGTGAATGCACATTTCACATTAAGCTTACTCTAATGACTATGTTGAATCATAACGTACTTGAGCCGACTCTTTACATTTCTCATATCATTCTCTCGTCCAATTAGTCTCGCGTAAAAACTGCATAGCGATTGCGGCTGCCGCGCGAGTGTTTGCTTTGCATTAAAACCAAAAAGCTCAACTAGAAGGGAGCTATGATATGAAATGTCAATTCATGCGTACAAATTTGGCATTCGGCTCGTCTGATACATTCAGCGCAGTTTTTCTGCTGTTTTAATAATGTCTCATATACTATATTATTTGGACATATTCTTTTGTACCATACGTTTGTAAATTTATATATATATATTTTTTTACATATATATATATATATATATAATAATTCGATGAACTTTCTGAAACGTTGAGTTACTACACGAAAAACAAATTTATATACATTTTGTATCATCATAAAAAATTTAATTTTTGAAATCTTGTAGCTCTTAATTTGAAATTTATTTATGCCAACATTTTAATTATAAATTTATGCTTAAGTTTTGGATAAAGTTTGAGCAATAAATATTGGAAATGATAATATTTTAAAAGGGCATTGTCAACAAATTTGAAAAAAATTGGAATTTAAAAAATTAATATTTGAAATTGTAATTATTAGGAACTATATATTTGTATATAATTACCATTTAAAGAAAATAACCACAAGTTTGGGAAATAATAACTTGTGTTGGTCAAATTAAGAATGTATAGTTTCGAAGAAATGATATTGAGAAATAATTAGAATAGAGAAAGATAAATATTTTTGTATCGAAAAAAGTAAATTACATGAATATACGATAACAATATATCCTTTAAAATGATATGTATTTTTACTATGCACATATATCACAATAAAAAATATTAAGAACATATTGTTGTGCTAACCGAGAAAAGTTATACATCAATGTTTGAAGTATTCGTCATGAATAAACTTGATATACGAGTATTTTCCTCGACAATCTATTATTGAATCTCGTCCCAATATTATTATAGTTGATTATTGACGAAATATAACTCCGCGTCTCTGCGCGGATATAAATTACGCTGCATTCAACGTGTATAGTCTAGCGACAAAGTTATGATTTCATGTAAAATTAGGTACACTCTTGAATATTTAATGTATTCTCGCGGAAACTGAAATGTTTGACACTCCCCACAGACTTTATTCGAAAATGCTTGAAATCGTAAAAAATTTGGCACAAGAAGAATACTCGTAAATATAATTTCTAGACGCAATCTGCGAACAAGCCGAAACTTCTTTTTTCATGAAATTTGAATTGTATCTGATGTGTTTCCTTTTGAAGCTAAAACGAACAGACGAAAGCCGCCTCACTGCTTTGCTTTAATGGAAAAGGGAAACGGTGAAAGCCCTGCTAATAATTTCCGACGGTTTTGATTTTGTTTTTTTATCACGATTTTTGACTATGTGTGACGAGCACTTCATCTTTTTCAACTGATAAATAAATGAACGTTACAAAATATCGGAAATTGAAAATTGTGTTAGTTTTGAAAGCGTTTTTAAACAATGTAATTGCATTTTATGTTTCTTGAAATCAGATTATTCTGTGCGAACAGTTAAAAGAAGCGCATTTCTTAAATTTGAGCTTATGAGTGAATCGCTAACGAATATTTAAGTTAGATCAAACTTTCTCACGGTTCAAAATATTCAAGCAGTTCTAATAGTTTGCACTGCTTTAAAGGGTTTCCTTTAAAGGATGGTTATGTTTTTATAGAAATGGATTAATCATTTTGAATCCGTTGATTTTCGGAGAAAAAGATATTGTTATTAAAAATATTAATAAATATTTATTTAAATACTGTATTTTAAATATTTTCTTATCTTATTTTAATTTAAGTGGGTATGACTTTTTAATTTCACCTAAATATATATTTTTTATATTATATATTGTATAAGTGTAATTTTTATATACTCGAAGTTGATAAACCTTCAGGTTATTATATATGTTTATACTATGATATATAATCATTTTATAAAATGAGTAAAAAATAATTTATTGTAATAAAATTGTTGATTTAAAATTTGTTTTCTTATTTGTAAATGGTCTAAGAAAAAACCTTATTTGACTAATTTGAAAAGGCATTGGAAAGGGCAATGTCAAATGTATTTAATTATTTTAAATTGATTTTTTGGTGAGAAAGTCACAAATATACAGATTTAATATTTTCAACGTTTACAATAATATTGAATGTAATGTATAATGAATTAGAAAACGAGATTTTTATTTAAAAAAATTAAGTTGATCTCGTTTGAAGTGTCATTTATTTCGATTAAAATTGGAGATATTCTATAATAATAATTATGAAACATTTGTCTCATTAATACTAAATTTCATCAAGTCTTCTAATGATCAAAGTAAAGTGTTTGAGTGGCAATAGAAACTTTAATAAATTATAGGAAATAATAGTTTGATTGCTATATAAAATAAAGTATATATTAATTTAATTTAAAATAATAATGAGCAACATTTTTATATTTTATACACATAAAAGAAATGAGTAATATATTATATAGATTATAATGATAATTTGGTATGTTTAAAGGATATCTTCCACATGAAACTCAATATTGGAATATAATTTGTTGTCAATGACATATATTAAAAAAAATTGTTGATTTAAAATATTAATATACATTAAGTTGTTTAATATATTCATAATTTAATGTTACAAAGGCTAAATTTAAACTTTCATTTGGATTTAAAGGATAGAAATATTTTAGGTTTAATTATTATCATGAAGTATATGTATTTTTATAATAAATACGTAGAAAAATGGAATAGATTGAATAATATTTATTAAATAATATGCATTGTTATCGAAATAAACATTATTTAAAAATAATAATTTAGTAAAAATAATAGACAAAAATGTAAATGAGTGATAAATTTTACAAATTTACGACAAAGGAACTAGTTGTTCAGACAAAACCGTGCACAAGAGTGAATTTTCCTCTCTATGGAACTTGAAACTTAATTTAGTCTCTCTACTAGATAATATTATATTTTTTTCATTATTTTCAATTATATTATAATAAGAATAAATATTATATATTTTTCTTATTATTCTGCAAGATATATTAATGGCCAATTTTGTAGATATTTTCTTGTCTTTTTTCATAATTAGAAACACAATAAGATTTTATATGACTTAGTATGCAATGTAATGGAAAATTAATTATGTTTGTAACGCGTTGAACAGTTTGAAGACTTTTTTGAGTATTCATTCGTGATATCAGAGACGTTGAGAGAGAAAGATAGAGATAGAAGGAGATGCTCCTGATATTAAATTTCTTATTCAGGGATCTTTATAATGTCTTTTATACACATAATAGTCTGAATGGTGATAGCCAAACACAGACGATAGCTTTCATCATTGGTGAAATATTCATAACAAAGCATTCACGGTTTATGTCGGAACTATTCCAAAAGGGTATAATACTTTTTATATGATATACCTAAATATATCTGCGTAATAACTATGGAATTGCTGGAGAATGGAAGAGAATGTAAGAGCAATAGAGAGAAAGAAGAGTCCACATTACTGTGGCTTGTTTGCTTGGTAAACAAGCCACCGACTGATGTTCTTGGATCACTATCCTGTTCAGTACGCAACGTTCTATGACCAGACCCCATTGCCGCAGCCGGAATCCAGACTGCGGAAAAATAGCTGCGCTCAGCTGATTTTTCAAATTAGCAACTCTTTTCAACTTGCATGCAATTCCAACAAGATTATACTAGCTCGACACTTTTTCGCGTTCTTTCAATTCAAAAAAATATCTCATTTTGAACTTAATAGTCTTATTTGACATATATATAT
>JABFPK010000149.1:0-19312 GCA_022817445.1 Habroteleia sp. ZL-2020
TAGGTACTTTGGGTCTAATTACTCAAGTACTTAAGTACTTTACATCTAATTACTCAAGTACTTAAGTACTTTGGGTCTAATTACTCAAGTACTTAAGTATTCTAGTAATTCAAAAATTTTCATCCTTCAATTAAGTACTGGAGGAATTGTAAGTACTACTTAGGCCCAACCCTGGAAATAAGAGTATATTTTGGTACGCATTTCTCCCAGTGTGTCTAGCTTGGAGGCACTGTTTTTGTGTTCTCATGAAAAAGGACCGAAAATGTTTCGATCCGTCGCAGTTAATATATAGGAAAATCGAGATCGCTAGTTGAAAAGAGGGTAACATTAGTCTGAAACAAAAACTGTTGACAATTTATATATATACTAAAACGTGACATGGCGTGGATTCCAAGAAAGACATGAAAAGAGTGCCTACGTTTCAAAGCAACAGCATCTCGCCTTGGCCTCAAGGACTGGCCAAATTACTACGAAAAGATTTACTAGACTATATACGATAACACAGTGCAAAAAAAATCATTGTTCTTCAAAATAAATGGTAGTGCGACTAGCTTGGGATTATGACAATAAAGATCATACTTGAATCAACGTAATTTTTATTGTCGAATTTTCTTTTTGAATATATTGTATGTTGAAACTGAAATTGTATGTTGATCCTTGTCTATTGCCACCGATAGCCTTGTCCAGCGTGTTGTTAGATAAGCAATAAAAGTACACGTTTGGGGTTGCTTTTTAGAGCAAAGAATTAGTCGACGTTATTTTTTTATTGACAATCTAAACGGGGAAAATCAGGAAATTTCTGAAACCAGGAAAATGACGTATATAATTCAACTTATAACTTTCAGATGCGAACTCCATTGAGAATATGTGGTCACTCATCAGGAGAATACTTTGCGGAAAACCAGCATCAAAATAGATATTCGTTTGATGAAAAAGATTCGCTGAATTTGAAAGTGTTTACCACATGAATGTGCTTAGTTATTTATTAGTTATTTATTAGAAAGTATATATAAGAGGTGCCAGTCTACTTAGAAGTAGAAGGCGATTAAACTATTTACTAATATTTACTATTTATTCCTTTTTATGTAAAATTGCGATTCTTATTTGAAATTTCAAAGTTATCCAAAATTGTGCCTATACCCTAGTAAAAATTTGAACCGGGCTAAAACATGGCCCTGAACTGGTATCCAAGCTGCCAGTACGGGGCCCGTATGCACATGTAACGCCGGACATGAGAATGGCCCCCACGGGGAAGCCTATTTTCTCAACCATGTTTGGCCCTAAAATGAGCCCGCTAGGATAATTTTATTTGCTTCAAATTAGTTAACCGTCTCATGATTATCTGAAGGTATTCAGCTATGGTCCCTTAAGTAAATCCATATATATAGGTTTCCGACAAGGAAAACTGTCATCCCGTTTGCCATGTTTAATCCTGATTAGGGCCACGTTGGCAATATGGCCAACCCGATTTAATTTCTACCAGGGTAATTATGAATCTAGGGTAACTAATTTGATGAACCGTTGCCCCCATTTAAAAATATTGGCATTTATTTAAAACATTTTATTTTGTTTGATGTGTATTTTTCTAGATATTTTTTAGAAAATTAGGAATATGGATAAATTTTATCTCGTTTCATTGATACCAAACTAAGCGAGAATTCAAATTATATTACTGCATGCAAACGATTGACCGGAAGGAAACTACGATCCATTATACTTATGTAACTACTGATTCGGTAGTACAAAATAGATGATATAGCTAGATATTTCAGTACATTTTATGATCTGCATTTTGTGATTTCATCAAATGAGGTGCAATTAACTCTTATTAGAGTCCTACATTCGTTTGATTTTATGCACCTAAATACATAATTAATTGTCAAATAAAACCTATACTATTTGATGTATTGTACTATTGATTCTACTCCGCAGAACGAATTTTCAATATTTAATTGTTAAATATGTAAACCTGTGTTAAGCTAATAAGTAAAATAATATTTAATTTAATTATGACAAACGCGTGGAACTTTTAATTGTAGAGTAAACAATTTCTTTTCGACAAACAAAATAACAAAGCGATATAAAATTTTAACAATTCATCATATCGAATTTCTAACAAATTCTCAGTTGAAGCAGACTTCATTAGGAATTATTTGACCAGATTTTATTACAAGACCATTTCCTTCGAGAAGTGGCTATGCGCTTCGTGTCACGCTTGATCGCATCACTCTGATTACTGACATTGTTCGTATTGATTTTGCCGTATAAAAAGCCTGCTTGCCTTTCAACAAAATTCTACTTATATAACCTTTATCTTGTATTAAATCTTTATAAAAAGAATTTTTACTCCAATAACTTTATGGCGTTGTTTAACAAGATGGTCAAACAGAAAATTATTGACACATTTAAAGTTGTAACATCACGGCTACTACGCGACGTAGTCAAAGCGGAGAATAAATTCGAAAAATTAATACTGAAAATTAGTTCAAATAATTTAAGTATGTAATTATTCAACTGTGCAGATTTATGTTTTTAAAAATACCTGCGCGTAGGAAGGAACAGTATGACATAAGGCTGAATCATAATCGCGAGTCAGCTATAATATGCCATACTATTACCAAACTTATGGCAGCCTGATGCCATCCCGTATAGAAAAAATAAGTCTGGCCGAGTATGGCTCATGATCGAGTTCCAGACTTTCCTCTATTGAACGATAGTCTGGCCGACCATACTCCTGTCAGACTACTTATGTCTGACAGTACATACTCCTGCCACATTTCGTTAGTCTGGAATGAATCTGGATTGCCAGACTTGTGTTCAATATCTAAATATGACAAAAATATTTTCAGTCTGACAGGAGTATGGGTGGTCGAACTAAAGACAATTTGGAACTCGATCATGAGCCAGACTTAGCCAGTCTTTGTATCTTTTATCAGACTTTCGCCAAACTAGTTTTTTCTATGCGGGATAATGTAGAAAATGGCGTTATACTGGCAACAACTGGAAAAAAATCAAACAATATGACATACGACTAGCGCAACCAAGCATAAGTATGGCAATAGCATGGCATACGGTTGGCTCGCGAATATGGTCCAGCCTTATGCCATACTTATACCATAGTATTCATTTCCACACAGGTCCAAGGGTTCCAAAATCGTATTATTTGAAATTTTGCACATTCGATCTTGATAATTTAATAATGATAATATTAGTTTTTTGTCAATATCTTAAATACATTAACAGAAATGTTTATGAATTAATAATTCACTCGCTTCGTGAATGTATTATTTTAAAATCGCCCGAATGAGTTTATACAATTTCAATAAATTAGAGTCTATGAATCAAACATCAATAATTGGTTTTCACTAAGTTTTATAACACGCGGAAAGGCATGAAATGCGGTGCCGTTGCGCATATTCATTCAAATTAAGTAAACGATCGCACGTAGCGGAAACGTAGAATTATTTGCCGCGCGATTCGATATTGAAAGAAAGTAAAGTTGAGTTAGGAAAAGTGAAGTAAATAAAATTAAGTTACTAGTGGAACGCGGTACAACGTGGCAGGAAATATTTTGTGGTATACCGTCGTCCGCGTCGCAGATACTGCAAGCTCCACACGAATTTCACGATTGCCTGAAACTTATTATGGAGATTTAATAACGCACGCGAATTTAACACTATCCTGCAGTCAGATGGTAGGAAACGACCCAAGTAGGAAAAGTTCAGTCGACGCGAATTTTGTTGAGTGAGACGAAATATCCTTTTTAAAATTGTTTGAAAGTGCTTCGAACTTCAATTGCGTCGAGAGCCGTTGTGTCGTTTTACAATTTAAAAAAGTATTATTCATTTTACCGCAAATTTTATTCAATGAACGGTTACTGATTCAGACATAAATGAGGTTGAAAAAATTTCTGACACAAATCCTGCATCCGAATTCAAGTGTAAACACGTGTTCGAGGGAGCACAATTAACTTGTCCGACTCATTTACTTTATGTAAAAGATTGAAAACAAATAATTCAAGTAATCCGTACGAATCCTTTCGTCTGTTAACATTGTGTCGGAACGCGGAGACCATAAAATGAACTTCGGCGATACTTTGACCACAAAAGAACTATTGCTGACATAAACCCACATCGATATACGGTATCCTCTTAGTTTCTCGTAATCCGGATGCATAGAAATCAACGTCAATGCGAAAATCCTTGGAACGATGCCAAACCAATCGGTTTCACTGATGCGTGCGATAGACCACGATTTATTTACTACGCATTCAATCTATGAGGGTGCAGCCAAGATGCAGTTAACTGCGATTGACTTCCTTGTGAATTTGATTAATGCATTTGTTTCTTTTAACGCATAACTTTTCGGACCATCAATCCCACAATTCATGATCAATTCTTTTATAACGACATTATGGTGTTCAAATAAAAATTTTTTGCACGAACACTTAGAAAAATGTTTTGTTGCGTCAACAAAAATTTGGCTTTCCCAACAAAATAATTTAGTAGAATTATCACCAACCAAATTTTTGGTTCAAAAAACTAAATAATTTTATTCGTTCAACAAAAGCATAACTAAAAAAACACCTCCTGTTGTAAGATTCGAACTCAGGACGCTGCGGTGTCAGTCGAACGCTTGAGCCACTGGGCTATTGAAGATGCACGAGGTCTGTCATAATTTAATATTTAATAAATAAATAAAATATTATAATTAATGTAGTAAATAAAAAATGTTTAATAAATATGTTTTCTGGTGAAAATAAAATATTTTCACCAAACCAAACCAACAAATTTTGTTTGGGTCAACTAATTATAGCCAACCAAACTATTTAGTTGCACGTAATAAAATATTTTTCTGAGTGTAACGACTGTGCGGTTTGTTTACAATAGAACTGTCTTGAGATTTCGTAAATGACGACGATTTCGGTGTACTGTATTTAATATGCTGCGCAATATCTTTCACCTTAATGCAAGATATTATATCGTTCTTAACGTCATTTCCGACTTCGCCTTGTGGGATAATACTGTGGCACATGTCATAAAGTCACAACAAACTTAATGACATTAGAAATACACTTTGATGTACTACTCTAACTCGTAGAAGTTATGCAACTTATGACGCACATTAGTCACTATTAGCAATTAAAATGAGAATAGGGTCGAATAGAAAGATTAAATTACATAGCAAAATTAGGTGTTCGAGCAATAATGGATTATATGCGTCTGTGCATGAAATTTCGATCGATTAATATTATTAATTGAACAAAAATTGATTAGTATTTGAAATTAATGTATAGTAGTAGAAGTATAGTAGCTACTGATACAAATTTTAAAAGTTATAATTATCACTTAACTCTACATCTATATTTTTGCTTTATATACTTAGAAGATAGTGAAACTAGTTGTCACAGGATATAAATTAGTAAACTGGCTTTAACTTGTTTCCCTATCATGTGGTAGTTATACTATTCTGAAAGGTTATTAGAATCAACTTCGATATCAGAACTCGAAGTTTATATTATATAACAATGTACGTAACTTTTGGTTATTATGAATAAAATAATATTTATACAATAATATATTACAGTGATCTATGTAAAAACTTACAATGTTTTTAGCGCACTTATTGATAGAAAGTACAATTTATACATCTGTTTACTAATGCTTAAACGGGAAAATATGTTTGATACGGTTAAGTGAAAATATAAATTTTATTCTTTCGCCATAAAAACAACTTTGGAATAGTGTATCTTAAAACTTGTAAACTACCTCGTTTTTTCATATCAAATTAAAACAGTTAATCATGTTACGGTGCATTACACTTCACCTTACCTCTATTCTACGACTTTGCCTCATCTCGCCACGAGTAAGTTAAGCTATAATTTATACCATCACACACTACTTCACGAGCTAAATCTTTTTCTCTTCAATGCATCGGGAATATTCTTTGCATACACTGATATTAAGTATTTTTTAAAATTCTGTGTGCTCGTAAGAAATGTACATTTATGTGTGTCTTGAAACATTATTTTGAAAATATATTTTCAATTTACGTACTAAAATATTTATATATAACATAGAAATAATAATGTTAGGCTATATAAATTTATGTATTATATCATCAAGACTGCCATTATTTTTGACTTATATTTTCAGGATAATAGAATAATAATTTCTCATTGTCTTTAGTTTTATTTTGCCTGTAATACTCTGTGGTTTGTGACAATAACAAGATAAGTCAAGTTTCTTGAATGTATAAAAGAATTATGAAGTTTATCATTTTAATTTAATGATAAGTATATATTTAATTCTTTTTTCTTTTATATTCCATTACTTCAAAAGTTCACAATTTATTCTTTTCAACATAAAAGTATAGTAAAAGAGCATTTTATGGTTAACCCAGATTTGTTAACAAATTCATATTGCTGTAGCATACTTTAGAATTGATAGTTATCAATCGTAACGTTATTCTTTATTTAATCCTATTCACTAAGTAAAGTGGATTCATGACTTGTTATACTCTAATTGAAAAACATAAATATGCCATAAATAAAAAGTGGATTATGCTATCTTTAATATTTGGATTGCAGTAGATGATGTTTTACCTTTATACAATTGTGAAATAACATAATATTTTACAAAACAAATTAATAAATAATTAATAGTTTCATAATTTATTTTAACGATGAAAATAAACATAATTATAATAGCAAGAAGTACACTAAATCTCAATTGAATCAATTTATTTTTTATATTACAGTTTATCATTTTCAATAATAAATTCCTGTTGAAATTGTGCGATGCAACTTTAAATGAATTCATTTATTTTCATCGACAGGATAAAATAGAAGCAACATTTTGTAAAGACTTTTGAATAGGTATTGCGAAATTTGCACCAACAACTACTTTACTTTATTCAGCATTTAAGAGTCTTCGTTATTTTCTACAGAATAATTGAACAAAAAAAAATATAAAAACGTATAAACTTAATTTCGCTATACACGTTATATGTATTCATTAATATTAATTTAAGATTGCTATTTGAAATAAAATATGATTGAAATTAATATTTACTTAATTATATTGTATTTATAAACGGAATATACCCCAAGTTACAATGAACGACTACGAAATATTGAATACAGTTCATCATATCTTTATAATCAAGATATTAACAAACATGGGTTGTTTACATTTTCGGTGACCAAGTGGTAAAGGGTGTTTACTTGGACGCGTTATCAACTGAAGATATCTTTTTGAAGAAGAAAATTATTTTCGAGGGAAAATTGTGAAGAAGAAGCCAAGTGCGATAATAATTATAAGAATTATAAATATAACCCGTAAAAGGATAAATTAATTTAATTGCATTAATAAACCCAACAAGTTTTCAGCAAATCAAGATGGCAAAGAATCTCAATAGAACGAATAAGTGAAAACTAATTCATTTAATTGCTAACATTTACTTCTTTCGGTAGTAGCAGTCACAATCTAAAAGTTACAATGGAAGTTTTTTGGGCTTTAAAAATTTTAATTATTTGTACCTTGAATTGAGAACAAAGGCCTACCAAATGACAATGTCAGTTTAATCCAAGTGAATGTGAATTCAGCTTATCCTCACGTAAACCGTTCGCTTGCTCTTGTCCAACTCCCAATAGAGTAGAAGTTTGCTCATGGTTTTCTTTTATTTTATCTGTATTGAAAAAGAGACTTCGAAAATTTTAGCGGAAGAAAAGTAAGATATAGTAATA
Source organism: Habroteleia sp. ZL-2020 (assembly GCA_022817445.1). Lineage (NCBI taxonomy): Eukaryota > Metazoa > Arthropoda > Insecta > Hymenoptera > Scelionidae > Habroteleia > Habroteleia sp. ZL-2020. The sequence goes on from JABFPK010000149.1 coordinate 7,748, forward strand.
GCAAGGGTGTTAATCCTGAATCCATTTCATAATGACTTAACGAATTGTAACAACTTTCAACAAATGATGTAATCAGCATAAAAGAAAATGGTGATGAATGACTAAAATGTGCAGTTGTTTTAATGAAGATGGAAAACGTAATAATATTGCACGCAGAAAAAAGAGTATGAGCATGAAATTACAGTACTTATATATATCTAGGTCTTTTTAATATTAATATCGAATAGTCGTTAGTGTAGTGGATATATAACGAGAAGAATCTCTCTCTCTCTCTCTCTCTCTCTCTCTCGCTCTCTCTTACTCTCTCTTCAGTCCTGCCATTCAACAAGAACCCATTTTGCAGTATCACTGAATAATTTTTTTTTATTAACAGTAAATTGTAGACTATGAAAAACAATAGTTAATATTAAAAAAAAATTCGAAAATGAACGATAATATCGAAATAAAAATATAAATGTGATTAATTCTTATTATAAATTAGTATAATAATTCGATGAATTTAATTATATTGCTTTCGTTTCCTGAAAGATAAATTATAATTTCTGCATCGAAAAATTCATATTTATTAATTACTGATGTTTATTTTCAAATGCAATTTATTTAAAGGACCGGTATCCATATTAAGAGGGTAATAAATAAGGGGTATCAAATTAATTTCTGGTATACTGTCGAACTATATAACTAAATTAAAGACTAAATTTTATCATTGACGAATATTGAATTTTAACGTTGCATGTGACGTGCGAATATAAAAGGAAACTTTGCCACTTTTATTTACACTCATAACACTTTTTAACGAACTACTAACAATAATTATTGTTTAATAAATTACTAAAAACCTAATAGAGAAATACTTACGAATTGTATGTAGAAAAGTGAAGAGATTGACTTACCTGAAACAAATTAAACAATTATTAACCATAAAGAGCGAATATTTTGGTATACAGGTTAACAGTAAAGGGGAATTAATAATAAAATGATGAGATTATATTCTAAATTAAAGCAAAATTTAAATACGATTTAACTTCAAGTAGTTTAAACAATCGTAAAAAACAAAAATTATACTATTTTTTTCAAATAAAATCGGAATTGCTTTTTTTTGCGTGCAATAAAACTGTAAATTGCATTTTACTAATTACTCTATCGCGGAGTAATCGAAAATTCTAATCGTAGGTTGAAACTTCAAATATATGTCTCATTACGTTTTAAAGTAATTTCACATGGTTTATATCGACGACATAAAATGCGAAACTGAAATAAATTTTTTATTATCAAACTATAGAAGTGGCACCCGCAACTCCGGTGAAAGTTCCGCAAATCGCGAACCCAAAGCTTTCTCTACTAATATCGACTTTGACAAACGCTTCATAGTTTTAAGTGAATTGATGAAGCAGGTTTTGGTTGTGCAGAAACCACATACTATCCAACCATTTACTTTGCAGTCAGTATAGTTCAACTTGTTGCTATATCTCACCGCAGAACTACGCGCTATATCTGAAAATCAACCATTCCCACTTTATATCGCAAAATGTTCTATTAACAAGCAAGAGCATGTCAAATACACAAGTTGTACACTACTACAACTCGTTAAGATTTGATATAATCATCCAATAGCGGCGGACTATCGCGCGAAACTCTTAACCTCTCTTTCTCGTTCAACTCCTCTCCCTTCCTCTCTACCTCTCTTTTACTTGTTCCAAAATGCTTGCTCGTCCGATAATGGCTTGCAAAGTTGTACGCGACATGTACATTATGCAAAACGTTCTATTGCAATTGCACTGCAGTGGCTTCTGCACGCGTTCATTTTTCTCAAAGCTCGGCCTGCACGTGGAAAGGGAATTTACTATTTCGGTCTCTGTAAAATATCATGCAACGCGATTTTCGAGCAGTTTTAACCACGTTAACGTATTAGTCTACGTTATTCGAGTTCTCAGCGCACTGGCAAACAGCTTGTAAATTATCGAATCTCCTTGCCCTTTTTCATCCGCGTTCCTCGTTTGATTTGTAAATTGCATAATTATACGCAGAGCTTTTTTTCAATCTGAATTTGCATATTTTTTCAGTTACATGGTGTATTGAATAACGATTCTTTGGCTTTTTTGATGAAAATTGCTTATCGTAATTAAATGAGGATATCGGTTGTTGAAATTGTCATATATAAACATTACACGGTGTGTAGTCTTAGCGATAAAGTTATTTGGATTCATTTGCAGTACAGGTAACAATGTAAATAAACGGTTATTTTTATACGAAGAAAACAGATCGACATTCCACTTTAACTGCAAATCTATTTCCAATCTTGTGAATGTACGTTTTAATAATGCAAAATGCGGGGATTGATCGTAGATTTAACCGCATCGAGGGTCTATCGACGCTACTGGAAAAGTGAGAGAGAATCATTTATTTAGTTTGTCTGTGGAATATTTAACTGCGTTACACAACGCAAGGCAACAGCCAGTATACGATATGACACAATTTGACTAGATTTTGGATACGTCTTTCAGTATTTTTTAGATTATACTATATATACCTCAAATTTATTCAAATCCGAAATGAAAGAATAAAAAACGTTTTCTGCGGATAGAAATAAAGAACGAATAATAACAATAATAAATAAATTTAATATTTTTAGAAATGTGCAATTTAATTTAATTGTTTTTTTATTATGATGAACATAAATTGCTAATTGGTAATAATTCCTAGAATAGTTCTAGAGAAGATTTTCTCAAATATAAAAAACATAATTATTATACACAAACAGTAATTATATAAAACTGGTATATCCTAATACAATTAGGATTTAAGGCACAGATTGCCTGCAGCATTACTGATAAATCCAGTCAGATAATCCAAGAACAAAACGTCGTCAACATTGAAAGTCTGGGGGTAACAGTGCGCATATGTCACTGCTCGAAGGGAAATGTATTTCTTAGCAGTCGAACGAAAATGTGACACCGACTCATAGCTTCGGGACCATTTTAAGGTTTGTATACCTTGTTTGATTACTACTGCTTCGTTTGCTCTAGTTTTACTTATAAATTCTTATTAATACTATTTGAAAATGTTAAGCAATATAAATATATTGCCATATATAATATATATCCACTGGAATCATAATAGAGGTATTATTTACAGTATGATGATAATGTTTTTGCAATTATTATTCATTTTTATTAAATTAATGATATTTTTTATTATAATGACGAAATTATCCTTATTAACTCATTTTAATTTCATTACTTTAATAGGATTACTACAGTTTGTTAATTATTATTCAATAATTTGTGTTCTTTATATCCATTTTCCAATTTTGTATATATCATTTTAATTATGATTTTGTTTATGTATATATTATATAAACAATAATATATTTTTTCTGTTATATTTTTATTACATATATTAAATGTATACTTTTTAATAATTATTCATATATGTATATAATATACATGATAAGGAAAAAATCCTGGAACGGTTAAATATCTTGCGAAATATACATCGAAATATCTGATAAAAGAGAATATATATATTACTTTGATGCGCTAGTTCTCACACCAGTGAAGTATGATATTTTTTTTACAAGTACGGTATCTGTGCTGAAAGGTATACATTAATTTATACACAAATGGCCCGAGAATAAAAATGGTATTTTTGTATGTCCATATTTTCACGTTTTGGAAACATAAACTGAGCATATAATGATGAACAAATTAATTTTGTTGTCAATTTTACTTTTGTAAATCATATTTTAGATGCATAAATAATTTTCTGAACAACCCCACCTATAGAAAACATTTCTTTTAAATATTGACTTAATTTGTGACGATTTTTCAAATCGTCCGAAAAATGCTATCTAAAAATGAACATTTTTAAAACAATAAAACCAGGATTGTGCTAATACTATTCATCTAATATTTATCCAATAAGACCTTTCTTCTAGAGACTTAAATTCTGCTTCAGAATAATATATATACTTCTATGTTTGGATGTGAATTTGAAGAGAATTCTATTTATAATATTTGAAATCCGAGTAAAAATTGAACATTTTTTACGGGGGGGGGGCATCTTCTTAATTAGGGTGGGCCAAAAAAATTAATGTTTAAGATCTCTCAAAATTTAATCTAACATCCTTAATGTGAAAGAAGACAGAATATGGTTTTTAAAGTGTAAAATGGAGATTTTTTTACCAATTTCAGGTGTTCAAATATCAAATTTTTGGAACACAAACTGAGCATAGTAACGCAATATTTTATTTTGTAGTTTGCTTCCGCCAATCACATTTTAGGTGCATAAATAAGTTTCTTATAATCCCTTCACTAATATAAGACAGTTTTCTTGCATCTGAATTTCATTTGATAAAATTATCCAAATCGCCAAAAAAGCTATCGAAAAATGAGAATTTTTAAAATAGAATTTGTATATATATATAAATATACACATCAAAATTATACAAGAAAATATATATAAATAAAGTTTGGTTGTAATTTTGAGGATAAGATTGATAGGGAATTTTCGATTAAACTTTGAGTGCAACCGTGTGAACTTGACGTTTACGGCGGAAAAACGTTGACAAAAGACAAAACCTTTTACCACGCTTTTTACTTCTCCCACAGTAAGATAAACGTGAACTTCTTTCACCGTAATGAGTGCAAGAAAAAGGCACTTCTACCGTACGCGTAAGAAAAAACATAATTACTTGCATTCTTTGAAATTTTTTATTTATCTTGAAAAGATTTGCATTTTCGATTACAATAAGAAGATCTCTAATCATATGAAGATAAGAAATGAACAAAGATGAAATGAATTATCTTATATACATCTTTCTTTAATTATTTTATGACTATATTTTCAATATCTTTTATTATTGTGTTCAAGAATATAAAAATCATCATAAGATAAATAGACAATTTCTAAGAGCGTATATATAGAATTGTTTCTTTTTATTATTTTTTTTTTTTTTGAAAAAAATAATATTTTTTCAAAAGTCATTCAATGATGAAACTCGACCCTCTACCCCTAACTCTTGGAAGTAGGGTTCTTACAAATATTTTTAGTTAAAAACCCCCATTTTTAATTAAGATTTCGTATTCTACATGCCACGAAATAATTAGGTCTCGTTGGAATAATTTTTAATAATAATTTCAAAAGTTATTAGAATTATTCTTAGAAACTTTTAATTTTCCACTTAAAATGTTTAAAGTAAGAATTTTTATTGTTTAATATCAAATCAGAAATTACGGGAAAATATTATTAGATTGTGAGTGGAGATCAATCTTTTTCTGAAAATATTTTTCAGTAAAATATGATTTGATATTAAAAAGTAAACAATTAAACATTTTTATAAAAAAACTAATACTTTTTAAAATTATAGTCCCATTTTTACGAGAACAAATAAAATTTAAAAATTCAAATAATTTTGGAAATTATTTAAAAAAATATTTTCTAAACGAATCTTTTTCATTCTAAATCTGCAATACAGGAATACGGGCTATTTTAGTTAAAGCTTAAGTTTTCAAAGTTGACTAATACGTTATCACTGGGGGTAATGTTAGGAAATTAAGTTCGATGTCATTGGATAGCTCTTCAAAAAATATTGAACACGTACTTTTTTTTTCTATATTTCGATGGGTATTACGCGAAATATTCCTATATATATCTTAACATATAAATTACTAAAATATCATTAAGAAATATCACGTTAATAATTCCTAAAGTTATATTTTCTCCTAGGTTTAATACACTGAGAAAACAGAATTATACAAATTACTATCTTTACTAGTACAGCGTGGATATACTTTCAAGAAATAAAGAATTACTATCTGAGATAGTAAAATATGAATGCTTTCCTGTTTCAATGTACCAGTATATGAATTCATTTTATTATCCAAAATAGTACTTGTTTATATTGTTTAAAGTATATCCTCGGTGTACTAGCTAAAATAGTAATTTATATAATTTATTTTTCTCCGTGTAGAGTTTATAAATATTAATTTTAATATTTCTAAAATTGTGCAAAAAATATAAGCTCGAAAAATAATAAATAACTCAAAAAGTGACAATTTTAAGTACATATAATAATAACAAACATTTTTTTTTCATGACAAAATTTATCGATGATTTATAATTTTATTATTTCGTTATATTTTAATGAAAGTCCCCGGAGCAAGTGAATACGATGGAACTATAACTGCTTTAATGCTTTTGTATTGAAACGCATTCGAGTTTTGCGAGACTCGCATATCTTCATCAACAGAGTGTCAAAATTAACGCGCAGGGTAAGAAAAAGCGACTGTATTAACAGCACATGTAGGTCACCACCCAAGAGCTCAGCACTTGCCTCTTTTTTATGATTGTGTACATACGCTAGCGTGATACATACATGCATACGCAACTCCCAAACACGCAAACTCGAGCAATAGCGACAATGAATCTATGCAAATGCGTATGTATGGATCATCTATTTCGCTCGAAATAATCTCGCGAACTAATACCGACGATCGATTATTATTTGTGGCTCCATTTTTACCATCGAGCAAGAACGTATTGAAAATTATTTGCCGCTCGTAATCCCCAACAAATGCGCCGCAAAAGAATGATTCATGGAAAATGACGTTAAAGACAAAGCGACTGTATAGGCACGTGAATTGCAGGATGAATAAATTGAGCCAACTTTCTTTTTTCGGAATTTAATTTCGTTTGTTTCTTTGTGAAGTGAGCGAATTTTTTCCTAAACTGCAGATGTTTCTAGTTATACCTTTCCGTTCAATTGTAAACCGTGAAAATAGAATCCGTATTAATAGTTAAACATTAAGTAACTCCGATCTGATTGAAATTCTTTCTGAAAACAAACAAGGTCATTCTGTTGAACGATGATAGTTTAAATACGTTTAAGGGGTAATTTGAAATTTATGTAATACGCTGGTAACAAGTGGTCTTTAAATTAAATAAATCTAATTTATATTGCTTCATAATGGGAAAATAGTGAGACTATGTTAACTGCAAAAATATTTTTGATAAATTTAAAATGTAGTTTTCGCAAGATTTCAAAAGCCGGTACTACATTTAGGTTCTGGAGCCAAATGCAGGGCATTTTCAAGTTTCGCGAAAGTCTTGCTGCGATTCAAGATCCCCTTCGGACGCGTCGGCGAAGAAATTCATATTAAGCTTGTATATCCTAATATAAAGAGTAGTGCTCCGTAAATGTCGCAGTGTCACACACACACTCGAAATGCGAAGAAAAAATCTAGATAGATTGAAGTGGATATAATGTAATATCTGCACCACAAGAAAGCATTCTGACGACGGAATATGTGTAATCAACATAAAAAGTATGTCAACGTTTTGATATAATGTACATTCAAACATGTAATATTTCGTAATGCATGAAATATTATTTCGTAGAATCATGTCGGCGCATCAGAGTGTTTTACTCTTATTTCTATTTAGAATTCTGGATATGTAAATTTTATTGCAAATGGATTTTATAACTAAAGTTTTATGATTGACAGAACTTTTTGTTTACTTAGTACAAAGTAGTATCTTATGCTGATTGAAAGAATAAAGCCAATTTATTTAAAATTCGTTCATTCTCTCATAAACCTTGATTTATATAAATAAAAAAAAACAGTTTTTCAGTAAATTGATTGTCTTTAATAAATATAATTTTATTGACTCAATAATTTTGTTTGAAGTCAAATAAAAAAGATTTCGAAAAGACAATAAAAGAAGTACATAAAGAAGTAAACATTTCATGCTTGCATACAAAATATTAAAAAATAAATTATAAGAAAATAACTTTATCATCATTGTAAAAAATAAATATATGGAAATGTCAATATATTTTTTTCTTTAAAACTTTTTCTTTTCTTAAAAAAATAAATTTATTTTAACAAATAACAAAAATCTTACCTCCTTTTAATAAAAACAGTGCGAAAAATCCTCGATAAAATTTGGAATTGCGGTGATCGTAATACAAACTACCCAAACTCACACTAAAAACTGCACTTAACAAACAGTTAACATTAACTGTGACAAAAAATCTATCGATAACAGGCTAGAACGTGTTACATTTGTTTATGTTTACAGCGCGTGCGTTATTTTTATTAGGACACGAATAAAAATATTATTCTACTTTATTGTATTTTTATTATAATTTTTCTACTTTTGTGTACATTTTCATAAAATAAAACAACCTCAATTGAAAAAGTTATTTTAATGGTACTTTAATAGCCGGTTTATTAAACAATATAGTAATTTTATTTTTAAATTTTGTTCTTCTAATTTAAATTTTTCTTACCGTTTATGTAATAAAAATATTGAAAGATAATTTTTACAGATGAATGATTGCTATCATGAATATGAATGCTACCATATTTTCTCGGCACTCTACAATAATGATTACTCTCTATACGTATATCTAATAGGGTGGAAGATTTGACATCTTTCATATTTGACACGCCAAATAGACGTCAATAGTTTGATCTACTAAGAAGCAGATCCTATTATCATATAGAATCAAAATATATATTAATCATATCTTGTTAAATTTTTATATAAGGATCGATTTTCTCTCAGCATCAGCCTGCCTCAATGATGACAATAATCATACTTTTAACAAATATTCAACCCCGTACAGACAACCTAAGATTGTATTGACTTGTCAAAAATAATAATTCTGTCGTTTATAAAATGTGTGGCATTCTAAGAGATTCTTGAACAGTTTATTTAATTATTTATAGAGTTTGATAAAGACCTGAAATGTTACATATGTAACATTTAATAATAATATTTATGAAGCGAACCTAAACAGGGCCAAAGAGAAGCTCATCGTTAAACACTAATTAATACTTGCCAAGTATCATGACAGATAATTACACGAATTTGTGTGTTATTCTGTTATAATGTTTGCCGCATGGAAGCCTCACGAAGGCCATACGTATAATGCGGCATTCCCTCTATCAAATTTATGCTATTATTACGCAACAAAGATTTGATGTAATACAATGAAAATAAATTAAAACTAATTGTTCAAAACTGTTAAATGGATGTGATTAATTTTAATATAAGGCATCCAATATGAATAAATAATTATATTTTAATAATTTTATAATCTCGATCTTAATTCACATATCTCTTTTTATTACGTATTGAAAACAAGTTTTTTTTCTTTTTATTTTGTTTTGTGGTGTGATATTTATGCAGTATCGTTCGGCGTAATGCAATGGCAGCATATAAAACGTCACGTGTCACGTTTTGTCAAAAAATGATGCCGGGTTTCTCAAGCATGGCACGTTATTTTTTTCCGACGAACTTTAAAAGTAGATGAAAAACGATGTAGTGCAGCGGCCAGCCATTCTTGCCAGCAGTCACGTTTGCGGCAATCGCCCTGGAACAAATGGAACGGGTTCTTCGTAACCACAAGCCGTAAATTCGAATGTAGCATTGGCGAACTCGTATCGAAAGTTAATAATTAGCCGTAACACAGTATGTGCGGTGTGTTTCTCTTTTTAAATTTGTCGATTGGAAAAGGTAGACCTGTTAGCTACTACCAGTGCCACTAAACATTATTTTGAACGGTGTTCTCTTTAGTTACTTATTTTCTTCATCTAGGAGTGGGTTAAGTCCAATCATATAAATCATTGTGAAAAATAATATAAAAAACAGCCAATATTGTCTACGTATAAATTACATTTTTATAAACGTTACTATATTATGTAAAATATCACAACGTTTCCATACATAATTAATAGCAATAATTGAAATTATTTTTAATAATCCAAAATGTTATAATTTAATACTTCCTGGAAATATATTTATTTAATGTTTTCGCATATTTTTTGCTTTATATTTATTATTTTAAATAAATGAAATGAAATGTTATTTCTTATTAAAAATAACAATTATAAAACAGTTTTATTATTTTGTGAATTCTTTTATACACTATTTATACAATTAATCGAATATTATTATATGTATTATAATCAACTGCTTTGATTACTGAATATCGAATTACCATTATTGAATATTAGAGATTTGATAAATAAATATTAAAACTTTCACAATGTATTATAAATTTGTCTTGTATTTGTCGTTTGTATGAGTTATTGTATAAATGTGACTACATGAATCAATACCTTTTATTCTTATTCGTTTGAATTAAAAATATAGAGATGTTGAATAAAAGTTTAATGTAAAAGCCAGCATTACTATTTTGATTTATAATTGTATTACTTGATGATTCAGGTGAAGCAGTAAACGTAATTCAAAATAATTGTAGCAATAGCAGCAATGACAAGAACAACATCGGCATTAATTTGAACAGCATTCTTTGATTTATAAACGCTTTCAATCTATCGATTCATTGGCATCTCGTCCCATTATTTATTGGTGGGGCGGCAGTTAGTATCCCCGAGCGCTACTAGTCGGCGATAAAGCTAGCGCAGATCAGGAGCGGTGGAGGCAGACCATGAAAGATAGGGGCGAATCGAGGATATAAGGATGCAAGGAGAAGGATGCATGTGAATGTCCTTACGCCAGGTTGAACGCAATTTGCTCCGTCGCACTCCACTCTCAAAGGCATCTTCCCTCATCACATCGCTCGCTCGACAGTTTTGCATGCTTTGTAGTAACGTCTTTTACCCCTTCATTTTCCTTTTAACCTATCTTCTTCGGCTTTTTTGTACATCGATTTCAGCTTCATCTGCCTTTTTGTGTTTTTGAAAAATATTCCCTTATTCTTCACTCCCTCGCTACTGTTTTCCCATTCTTTTTATGTTTCCTATATTTCGTCTTCACTCCAAATGTGCAGAAATACTTTTGGGACTTATTCAAATTACCGACGAAAGACAATTTGGAACACATTCCATCTTGAATTAAGTTCCATTACATTAAGTTGGGACAAAATTTGCAACAAAACATGCTTTCATTATTAGAAACTATTCAAATTGTTACTTCCATTGCTTTATACCGTTATTGCATTGCTGTTGCATGCCATAATAGTAACCGATGACATTAAAATAGCACATTGTCCTTTGTATTTGAATAGGTACTAAATGATACTTTAAGGTGTATATTTATGAGTAAATTTATTATTTACATTTCGAAACAATAAAATAGTTTGATTTTTACAAGAAATCTCGAGAATATAACTATTAATTAGGAGACTTTGTAATTAAGTAGTTCGAATTAAAGTTAATGCGAGCGGCAAAAATTTTAAACACTGTTTTTCGCGCTCAGAGCATCTTAAAACTTTTACAGAGTAACTAGTAGATAAACTGGTTTTTTAAATGATATTGTGAAAGTGTAGAAGAAGAATAGATGAAATTTAGCAACCAGGAAATAATGAAAAGAATGAGCAAAGAAAAAGTTTAACGATGAGATTTACGTTCCAGATTTATTCATTTTTTATGTATTTGTGATGAATTTTTGACATTATACGCTAAATACAAAGAATTATATTACTTAGTAGTTTTACTAGTATCGTCTAGATATCAATTCAAAAATTGAAAAATTAGTATCTTTTATAGTATTTATTTTTTAATGTTAGTTAATGAATATCCTCACTATACC
>JABFPK010000150.1:0-19288 GCA_022817445.1 Habroteleia sp. ZL-2020
GCGTAGAATGATGCTTCAGCAAATGACCCATCGGCTGGCATAAATGGCACATCGCTTTTTTCGTTTGTTCGGCTCTTTGTTTGGTATTTTGTTGGTCGTCGCTCGATGTGCGTCTCTGCTCCGCTTTCGTCAAAACGTCCAGATTTCCACCGAAGACCAAAATCGACACCGAGGCAATGCGAATTCGCTACGCGCGAACGAAATCCTCTTGCTTCTCGTCAGACGTTGATTTCTGTCACTGTCGAAACTCGTTCGTTGTTCGACGCCGCGGTTACGGATGACAGCTTATTGGCACTGCAAATGAAAGCTGCGAGACGCTTTGCGGCGTGTCGACGCTCTTCGTGTCGCGCGATTACTGCGTTCGCCGCGATCAGCTGTGGCCGCGAAGCTGCGCTGTAAAAGCTGCCTGCCCCCACTGGACTCCGCCTCCGTGATCGGACAACAACCATGCGTTATCCGATGTTTTCGCGACAATTTTCAAATCACCCGGGAAATGTTATGCATCTCGTGACGTCATTCGCCATAATCACACTATTTTCAACAGAATATCGGAGCAGTAGAAACGTTTTGGAACGTTCGTGAGTTTATAAGCTGTAAAAGAGTGCGTGTTAAAATGAAGCATTAAACAAAAAATGTTTTAAAGATTAAAATAAGTTTTTTTAATCAAGCGCAATGTGTGCTTGATATATGTTTGATGTTTTATTTTAAAACATTTTCATAAAGCGCAGAACAATGTACACAAATTAACTATTTTACAGAGTAATGTTTTTTTTTTATTTCTGAAGGCAAAATCAAATATAATAGCATTAGAATAGAAACGAAGAACGTATTTTATTTTGGATAGCAATCATATAATAAATTGCACATTCTCAAATGCTTGAATAAACATTTAAGAAATAATTTGTGTTATTTATATTCAAAAAGTAAAGAAACATTAAAATGTTATAATTATAAAAAGAATAAGGAAATTCTTTTATTTGCATGCGACAACGAATAGAGGTAGCGTGGTTATTGTAGGAAAATTGCAATGCAATACGATCCTATATGGTTTTCAAATAATTATGTGAATTGCCCTTTAAAACCTTAATGTTATTAAAATAATGTCGCAATGTAATAAATTTTGTTATTGTTTGATAAAAAATAATATCAAAAACTTACTTTTTATTTTAATCGTTTCTTTAAATATGATTATCATAAAATTTAATATGCTTAGATAATAAATTCAAATGAATAATATTTTACTTTATTTTAAAAAGAGTATTCAACGTTTTATTAACAAATCGTTTTGATGTAGCCTACATTTGGTGTTGAATAAGAAATTCTGAATAAAACCATTGATCGTAATCCAACGTTGGTCGGAAAACAAATTGCTTTTTAAACTGTGCCTTCTATGCAATGGTATCTAAAATTGCGACGTTTTTGACAGTACAATGGCCGACCTTGGCTATTCTCGGTGAAGATCGTGGTATATTTTGGCACTAATGGTGGACTGGGGAATACCGCATTTGAATCATTAATACATTTAATGAATAAAATGCGGAAAGCATCGTTTCGAGTAGTTTTAGAGTAGGAGATGACATTTCTGTCGTCAAAGTAAAATATGGCTACACGTGGAGTCATTGTTAGAAATTTTGGCAGCGTTCAATAAAATAACGTCTTTTCAAAATATTTGTATACATACATTTGCACAGTTGCAACTCTTTCTCACTATATTTAAATGCATCAAAATAAGAAATAATTAAGAGTTAGTTCTAAATTTAAATATAATAATAATATTCAATTTGTTATTCTTAATTTATTAATTATTAATAAAACTATAACAAGCTAATAGATTTTAAAAGATATATGTAGTATTTTAATTTTATTAGGAAGTAATTTCTGAAATATTATTCAATTTTTTTCTTATTATTTTGCTCTATGAAAAAAGATTATATGCAATGCATTCAACTCCTCTTTCTGTCATCTTCCCTTTCTCTTTCACCTGTTTCAAAAAGAATTTTACAGTAATAATAAGAAAATAATATATACTCTTGTACCATATACTTTTTATTTAAAAACGAGGAATTATTAATTTTATTGCCTTTATTTGGATCTTTATTAAATTGTAAAATAATGTAAAGATATTTTGCTCGTAATATATATTCTAAATAATGATGCAAATCAAAATTTAATATGTATTAAGATAATACACATGCATATAATAATAAGTAATCGGTAAACCAGATTTTTAATAAATAATTATACTCTTAGTAGAAAAACTTAGTAGAAAACTTAGTAGAAAAAGTATAAATTTTAGTATACAAAAACTAATTCGATAATGCCTACATAATGATAATGATAATTTCAAATAATTTTGGAAAAACTGGAGAATTCTTAATCACTTATTATTAATATTATTATTATTATTATTAATGTTTGCATTCGTATATTTTTTATTTCAAAAATTGTTTATATATTATTCATGCTTTTCTAAACTTCATATAATATAATTATAGTATATTTTTTTTCTATTTGTCCTATTCGTTCAATAATATATTCGAAAATGATCAAGGATATGATATCAATAATTTTCTTATCATATTAATAAGAAATTTTCTTATTCGTATCACATTATCTCATGATGTCAATGTCAATTACACAGTGACTTTTTCAAAATAATTAAAATAAATTGAATATCAGAAATTTCTTAAAAAATCATTATTTTTTTCATTTTTTCTGTAATTTTAATATAGTATTTGACGTGGACGCTTAATTAAGTAAACAAGATATTTTATAAGTATTATATAATACTTTTCTATAATTTTTTATAAGAAATATATATATATATTCACACTGTTCTAACAAAATTAGTAACCTTAACTTTATTTTTTTCAATGTACATATAAACAAAAATTTGAAACAACTTTAACAGCGTGTAAAAGTATTTTTAAACATATTAAATTATGTCATTTTAAACATTTTATTTATAATTTTTTCGTTATTTTTTGACTCGTTATTAAATAATACATTAATATAGTCTCATTTAGCAATTAGACATTTTTCTGATTATAAACTTCTTAATTTGATATTTAGGATTAGTTAATTTTATTAGGTACTGTGTATGTAACCTGTTCAATACAAAATCAGTATAAAAGCTGTATTTATCAATAGACGAGGCTGATGACCGAAAACATACACACATACAAGATCCTATATAGTCTATAATAGGTTTCAATTGATGCGTGCTCGTTTCACGAAATCATTTTTTTTCTACTCGTCGTGTCCCATCATTTTATCCCGCAATTCAATAATCGTTTTACAATTGGTATTCAGCGAATTTGATAATTAACACATTCAACTGATGTTTCTGTGTCGCTGCCACTCAAATGGTTTTTATCTCTTTCACTTAACTGATATTAACTTTTAATTTAAGTCTTCATCAAGATGATTTTAATTTGTAGAAACAACATTATAATTTCCTTATTAAATTCATCCATTTCTTAAGTCTTTTGCATTATTTCTTATTGTATTGCGTATTGTTTAATTCATCAAACAATTTTTCTTTGATAAAAGTCAATATATGATTCAAAAATATTATTATAAATAGTTGACGATCTATTTAGTTTTCGAAATTCTCATTAGAATGATGTTTAACGTGCTTCTTTATTTATTTTTTTCTTAGACAAATGCTTTCTCTCTGTAATTTTAAACAATATTGTAAAATATTAATGATATATTTATTTGCACCACAAAAACCTGTGTCTCATTTAAAGATATTTTCGGAAAAAATAAAAGGTTTAAAAATCTTAAAATCCAAGAAGTTGGTAATTTACCTTTATCGAGATTAGTAATTTTCCTATAATTGCAATGACATTTTGGTTTTCTTTTAAATATGTTTTTTAATTTAAAAGATCTATTCTTACAATAACAGCATTTTTCATGTACAAATTTGCTTGAAAAACAACAACGGCTCTGCAAGAACATTATATATACAACATTAGAATAATTATTCATTAAAAAGCATTGTATCCATTACTGTAATATTTTGTGTATGTTTATGACAATCAAAATTATTTATTTATCTATTAATTATTATGATATTGCATAGAAATGGCTATGTCATATTAATCAGTCGAATTAATTATCAGTCGAACATTTTTCTTTGCAAAGTATTTTTAAAACCATCCATTAATAAAATTATAAAGTTATATATAATTTATTTAATATAATTTTAATGCAGTTGTAATTACTCTATAATGTTCTGCAGACATGTGACAGCAAATAATTCCATTACAACATAAAACGTGTGGAAAGATCCCAGTGTGAAAACACATGCAACATCTCATCATCGGACAATTGCAATTTATTTGCGATTCTGGAACGCCGCAACTAGCTTTCATGTTTTTGTTTCGTTTCTTTTGAGCAAAATTTTTGCTCATCGATGAGCTCGGTTTATCGCATGTAATATTAGTGCAAAATCTTTCGTCTTCGTATATTATATCATCATCCATTTTTGACATTGACCTTTTTACCTTGCATTTACGTCTATCACCAGAAATAGAACTTTCGGAGCTAGAAGTCTTTCTTCGAGACGCAGAGAGACTACTTGAATCTGTAATATTTGTGCAGCATTTTTCTTTCGCTATCTTGTACTTTTTTGTATTATCTAACTTACATTCGACTTTAACTTCTTTATCAACTTTTATTTTCTTCTGAATTTCATCTCTACAAATTAATTCTTTTTAAAAATATTCCAACTCAAATTTATGCTTCAATGTAATGTGTTATTTTTTTTTTCTTTAGTTTCGATCGGAATTTTAATAAATAAATTGATAATAATGTTTATAAAGGGAAACACTAATTTAAAATTAAATTTATTCTATTTCAACTAAAGAACAATTGACTGATAAATTTGAGAAATGAGTTTACTTTTCTACGCAATAACAATATTTTTTGTAAATGTTCTTCCAAGGATCAGGAATTCCTTGGGCGAAAGAAACTCCATACTTTTCCCAACCCATTTTCGTTAAATGTTCATCAATACAGTTTATACTTTTTAAAATTCGTAAAATCTTTTTATCGCATTTTGAGTTCAAGTTTTGATAATTAACGTAATTTTTCCATGAGTTTGGTATTCCGTTATAAATAGAAATATCAATTAAATTCTCTTTGTCGATCTCTTCGGCAGGAATTACTTGCGGCGCGGCAGACACTAACATCGGATTTAAAAACGGTCCTGGTACTATGTGATTAAATACGCCATACTTTATGTTTTTTGGCTTGACCCAACTGCAGTCCCAATAATTACTTAATTTATATTTGTTTCTTATTTTACACTTACTGTTATCCAATTGAGATGTTTGAACACATTGCTGAATTTTGTTCTTTTTATCTGGCACTAAAATCAAATATAAAATAAATCATATATTTTCTTTAAGAAAAGCTAAAGAGAAAGATATAACTTACTCAATCGAGTTTTTAAATTTCAAATAACTTAAAAAAAGTCAAAATATAACCTGCTTTGCAAGGATAATAAAATTGATTTTCATTTTTTTTCTATATGATAATGTTTTACGTGCAATTTAAATTTATTTTTAAAATAAAAAAAATTCAATATAATATATCTTTTGTGTGACAGGAAATTATTGCCACCTGAATAATTATTTTCATAATAAATGAATTTGAATTTCTTATCATTCATGATAGTAGAAATAATGAAAAAAACAATAGTTCAAACTTTTTATTCATTGTCATAATTATATACAACAATACTTTTTTGATTTTTTAACCAACGATGCGTATAAAGGATATAAGAGAATATTTTCCATGAATCACGTAAAATTGTACGCACAATATTCTCTTCCTTTAAAAATGACTAAACTCATTTGTACACTTATCAATGCATTTATACTTATGTTTCAAATCGCAACGTCATTTTACGCCCGTGTCATTTATTCAACGTAATGTTCATTAATTGTAATTGTTAATTCGTGAAACACTGTACAACATCATAAAAATGTACATTTTTCTTCTGCAATGTCGGTCTTCTTCTACAAAAGGAACAATATTCATTTATACAATTTGTAGGGCTTGATTGTTTGCAATACTAATGTCCCTACAAACACTCATTCATATTGATAATAATGTAATAAATAACAATTATCTCGATCACATGCACTCCAAAATAACGAATGTAACGATTATGCAAATTTGCAATTGATTATTGTGTAATTTACTTTCGGACAATATCAAACGACCCTTTCGAAGAACTGTTTATTAGGATCGCGAAAAAAGGCACAATGCTATGAATACAGCTGAGCAAATGAAATTAAAAACTGGTTCATTCAATGCAATCGTTTATCATTTTACCGTTATCAAATATATTCGATAAACTTTTCAATGTGTTGCGTAGGCATGAAAAATATTGTTAGTTGTTTTTAACGTGACATTTGTGTTTACATTATTATAATGTAAGCTATGAAGATTTTGCTTTCAAGCTTGATGTAGTAACATAATTAAACACCCCACTACATAATACAGTGAATTCTTATTTTCGTTTCAATCAAATTGATATGTCGTTTACAAAATCGAGATTTGGAAATAATATACAAATTTTATCAAATTCTTATCGTGTAAAGTAAGTAAAATGATTACAAAATAATTTGTTATAAAAATATATTTTCATAAAACTTTATTTCTACAAACATTATATATACCAGGAAACAATACTTATTTTAAGTTTTATTTCAAATAAGAATTTACTGTAGTTTACGATTTATATATGACGTTATTCAGTTCAGTTATTATTGTGTTTGTCGAATAATAGAATTCTTATTAAAATGTTAAGAATTTTTGTCTTATGCTTAATTCATTCTCAAATACGTAAATATTATAAAAAAGTATTTCGATTAGTGATTTAAGTAAACGTTTCTTAAAACGTAATTATAAATTTAGCAAATAAATAATTAACATATAATAATTGTTGGAACATGTTTGATTTTAAATTAAAGAAACAGAGAAATAATTCTTAACACACATAGACGTCTTATTTTTGCCCAAATGTTAAACAATTTCACTATAATATTTTTAAATCGCATTAACAATGTCTATCACATCAAATATCAACATTTCCCACTTAAAAACACAGCCATATATTTAGGATTAAAAC
Source organism: Habroteleia sp. ZL-2020 (assembly GCA_022817445.1). NCBI lineage: Eukaryota > Metazoa > Arthropoda > Insecta > Hymenoptera > Scelionidae > Habroteleia > Habroteleia sp. ZL-2020. The sequence goes on from JABFPK010000150.1 coordinate 7,148, forward strand.
TAAGTAAAAGAAGAACAGTCTCTGCAAAAATCACTTCATAGTTAATGTCTTCTAAAGAATGCGTATTTAAAATAATTTTGAAAACCAAAATTTGGTTTTTCTAATATAATTTACTCCTTTCCATTATTCATGAACGGACTGATTAAAAAAAGAACAAAATGTAAAATTTATATTATGCAGGAATATTAGTTTTGATAATTCATTCAATGAATTGATACAATGAGAAAAAAGTTTCTTAAAAATTACCATACTTTATTAGAAAACAGTCGTGAATAATGTCATTTCAAATTATTCATTATAAAGTATGATAAACTTTTACTACACTTTATTATAAACAATTCAAAATCACATTACTTATAGCATCCTTACAATACAGTATAGTAAATTTTTAATAAATTTTGTTTCCGTGTATAAATGATAATTTATACATACATATATATAATCTTAATAAGGATTATCTATAACGATTAAACTCTAATTTGTCTTTTTTTAATGTATATTAAATAGAAATAAATAATCAAGGTTAAAGTTAATAAATAATATAAGTTAATGTGTGTGGCTATAACTGAACTAAAATTATGAGATTATCAATCCAAGCATAGTTAATTTAAATTAATTAAAAGTTTTTATAATACATTTTTTTGTAAATAAATCCGAAATTTAAGTCCTTGTAATAACAATTTCAGATTTCTATAAAACGAATGAAAGTTTCAGAGAAATTGACTTCAGTGGATAAGACTTCAGGGCAATGTTGATTTTTCATTTTAAAAATACAGATTTTCGTTACCGCTTTTGATATCTTATTTATTTTTTTGAGGGGGATTTCTGATCCTTAATATCTGCCTCCACTTCGACTGCAAGTTTAGATGACTTTGAATCTTCGGCTGAGACTAAAAGTAATGGCAACCCACCCAAAACCATACAAGTTCCCATACAAAAGAAGCAAACGGTATAACTTCCAGTCACATCACGCAGGTAGCCTAAAAAGTAATTATATATGTATATATAGATATATATATATATTAATACTATATGAATTAAAACAAATTACACTTAAACCCTATTCGTTATTTCAGACGTCAAGTTAATGGGAATTTTCAGATGTTTGACAACAATTAACTGCAATTTTTGTAATTCCGGAACTAAAGCCCATTTCGTGAATAGAATGAAAAATTAATGTAAAACGAATAAGGTTGTAAATGGAACGGGGTTCGAGAGTAATTCGTAAATTTCTTTTCTAGTATTTTATTTTTTAAAGTAATTTGATATGAAATTTGCCTGTTGTGATAAAATTTATAGATGATAATCATGAATATGTAATTGTTTTGTATTATGATATCTTATCGGTCATTTGGCAGAAAAAATGTTTAAGATCAATACATGGTACGTTCGTTTTGTGACCTATTTGATAAATTCTCTGGGCAAGTAGATTACGAGGTTAAATAGGATAAACATGTCATTTATATGTTAAATATATATAATAATTAAATATTAAAATTTAATATATTTAGGAAGATTCCAATTCTTATATTGCTATATATATTTTTTCTCTGTTCTCTCTGTAGTATTTTTCAATGTTACGTGTTCATACTTAATATTAATTTTATATAACATTTTGAAATTATCGGCCCATATGTTCAAACAGTTACCAATATTAGTATAGTATACCAATTTTTAAATTTGTCATTTATATATATTCAATTATATTTATATATAGTTAAATTAATATTCAGAAAATTCATTGAATTGACGATTTTCTATTTTGTAATTATATTATTTAAATGAGTAAATACCTGCTAAAGGTGGAATTGATATGGCACCCACACTTTGGAACATCCTGACAAGTCCGTAAGTAGACGATATTTTATCGATGCCGTACTGATCTGCAAGAAGTACAGGAACAAGGAGAAACCAACAGCCTAAACACAGACCATATATACTCACAGAGCAAGCTAATAGATAAAAGGAGTGTGCCATTGGTATCGTTAACACTGCTATTCCTGCACATACAATACTGTAACAAAAATAAAAAAATTACGAATTATTGGAAGATTGACCAGAAATATAACTATTGAACTAACGTTAAATTTCCAATTCTATAAATATAATCACATTTAACCGTATTACAAGTTTTTTTCTAATTGTAATAATAGCAATATAAAATTTAATTTAATTCTTGCAAATATTAATATTTCTTTAATTTTACCTGCTAATGTATCCTTTTCTGCGGTCAAAAAGTTGCAAGTCGGAAAGCCACCCGAGTCCCAATCTGCCGCACAAATCTAAAGCAGCAGAAATTGCAACTAAATAACCAGCTTCTGACTTCGAATAGCCTCCCGCATGAACGTAAGCTGGTAAATAATATAACATGTAAGGGCTTCCCGTAGACATGAGACTGACTGACAAGCACATCATTATAAATCGAGGATTTTTCAACAGACTTAAGTCTAAGTATTGAGTGATCCTTTGGCCTAGTGATTGATGTTTATTGTCAGTTAACTCTTTGGTTTTTGATGGTTCAATTGGCACGTTGGGACACACTACGGTTATGGATGATTTGAGAGATCGAAGAGAGGATCTGGCTTTATAAACACAAGTGGAATCTGTTGATAAGTCTTCGACACTGTGGAGAAGACTTGAACTGCGGATTTTGGACATGGGCTTCATCTGCAAACCTAGAAAATTAGAAAATAATATTCAATAATATTAATATATAATTAATAACAATAATTCAGAATGCTTTCAATAATGGAAAAAGTCTGGAACTTCAAAACTTACCTTCACCTATTATATCTTTTTCTTCTTCGCTGTCAGTTAACTGCATTGTTATTGCGTTATTCTGATGGAACAATTCATTAATTAAATTATTTCTCGTCGTGGCATCGCTGGCAAATAAAAGGTCGAGTTTTTGTTGTTTACTGGGCAAAGGTTCCATTTTGTCATCCACTTGGATATTCTTCTCGAGGTCTTCCGTTGTATCCAAATAGTTGTTCTCCAGGGGCCGGTAAAGCGTGGCGCTTACGCAAACGTGTAGCATACAGCCACCTAATAGCAGTATTGTACCGTGAAAACCAAAATGCTTCACAAGGCTTTCGATTAGTAAAGGAAATACAAAACTTCCAGCGGCAGTTCCAGAAACGCAAATTCCATTCGCCAAGGCGCGATGTTTATCAAAATATTGAGAGACAAGAATAATACCCGGAGTTGTTGAAAGACCTCCACCGATACCTATAAAACAATGAAAAAATCGTCGATTATATTATTTAAATGTAGTTGCGTTTTATTTGATTGCTGAAAATGGTAAAATTTAAACTAATACAAACTCATGCTGAAATTACTTATTATATAATATTTAATGTATTACTATATTGCTAAACGCATATATAATAATATAGTAATATAATACAAATAACTAAAATAGAATTTATTTTTTACATAATTTATTAATTATTATATATATATGTTATATCTTACCAGTTAAAACACCAAATGTAAAGAAGAGATGTATCAAATTTGTAGCGAAGTAGCTAATAATGAGACCCAAAGCACAAAATAGTCCACCGATGAAAACAACTGCTCGGCAACTATATTTTTGACACAGCATACTGGTTACAGGAGCTGTAATAAAAACAATTTTAACATTATACTTTTAACACTGACTTACACATATTTAAATATAATTATAAAAACATATATACATAATTATTACATTTACAATTCTTAAATATATAGTCAAAAATTAATACTACAGTTTCTAATTATAAGATGAATAGTAAAATCATTATGAATTTGCAGATAGTGATTAAAAAACCAATAATAAGTATACATTGATTAGAAACATTTTTATATAACTTAAAATTATATAAAAAGTGTTTCTTCAAGTATGTGATACTCGCATAACGAAGATCTAGAGTCGAAAGATTTTCCTATAAAATTGTGGGAATGAATAGGTTGACTTAAAGTACAATCTCGAACAGAACTCTCTCCATCTTGAGGATTATATTCTGCAAGAAATTATTTATTCTAAAATATATTATTAAAATTGATCGACGTATAAAATGTGAAAATCAATAACTGATTTATTTTAATGTTACTTTTATATTACAGTGAAATGTTAATTGCAGGGTTTTTAATTTTCTAGAATCCATTTGGATTTAGGATTTTATAGAATCCTACTCAATTATTCAATAATTTTGCTTGGTACTCGTTTTGACTTTAACGTTCAATGTACATGAGACACGTTATAAATTGATTTAAAAATTAATTCATTATTTTACGATATGAGAAAAGAGAACTCCAATCTTTGGTTGACCTGTTATAACCTCGGTTGGAAGATTCGTGGGAGTCTTTGGAACACTTTTCATAATCAGAAATTAGTTCTGGCAAATAATGAATAATAATAATAACTCTTTAATATATAAACATTCAAATTTAAATGTGATAGTAAAGAATTATTTTTAGAGAATGTATATACATACGTTATTTTATATTTCCTGAATTTAAAAATAGATATTTCTACATTTTTAAATAGAATTTATTTGTTTATTTGTTAAACATTATTAAATTTGTTTACACTTCTCTATGAATTGCACAATAGTTCGTTAGATAAATAAATAAATATAGTTTTTATTCATTTATTCATTTTCACTTTTTGATTTTGAAAATTTATTAAAAGTACGATCAATTCATAACGTCATATTTAAATCCACTTCAATGAAATCAAATGTTATTATATCTGACATTGGATTATTTAAATCAATTTATTTTATAAATTTTGGATTCGTTTAAACATATATTTGTTCATGATGATTGAAACAATTTTCAAATACTTAGTGTTTATTACAATTTATTTTAACCATTCGTTAAAACAAAACATTTTATTTATACAATAATTTTTAATATTAGAAATGAATTTCTTTTTATTGCTTTTTAAAAACATACAAATAATTTGACTTGTATATTCTTCGCTTTATTATTTAATAATATATACTTCTTGAAGTTTAAATATATAACCCAAAATGTGTCAAAGTCATAACAAAGAAAAGACCAACCTTTACAGCTGGCTAAAGATATGTGAGAAATTGTATAAAACATAAAATTACTGTAATTTATTTTTATCATAAAAAGCATTATTATTCTTACACATAAATATTATAAGCAAAAATATAGAAATGCATATTTAAAAAGTGATATTTTAATTATTTAATACATTAAATAATAAATATTTATATGTTAAGTATTTGTTTAACATTATTTAATTAAATTTATTAAACAAATATTTTAAATAGATTCTAAATAAGGACTCTTTAATTTCGTTTTCAGATTTTGCACTGAAAAATATTTAATTACATGAGGATTTGGCAAAATATTTTTAATATGCAATTTATATAAGATCCGATTTGAAAAATCTTACTTTAAAATTTGTATTTATATCATAAGGTAAATGAACTTATTCTTGAGTTAACGTTCCACTATTATTTGTTTAGTATTAAAAATGATGCTCCTTTTAATATCCTTTTAAAATAAAAAATGTTACGCTTAGAAATATTTAATTTAACAAATACATTATTAATTCATATAATAATATTTTTAACTAATGATGTGTTGTAACAAATCTAACTAGTGTCTTATAAAAGTTATGAAAAATTAAGATTGTAAGAAACTTAGTTCCGAACTGATGTCAACTTTATTATACAAGGCAAAATAAGAACAATTTTCTTTTAACCTTAACCTGTTTGAATACATAAATAAAGAATAAATATTTTCAAAGTCTTTTATGTATCTCTCTAAAATATATAACATATATAGTAATAATAGTACTATAAAGAAAATCATTGGTTATATATATAAATATTAAAAAGTTTTCGTTAAAGCTTGTAAATATTTACATACGAATTAAAAATAAATACATGTACAGTAAAATAATAATTTTTAATTAATTATATTGATAAATTTATTATGCAAACATTTATTCAATATTATTATTATTCGTAGATTTTGTATGGTACATTGTTTTTAGATACCAGGATTAATTTAAATATAATATATTTAAGTAAAAACAATGAAAAAAACCTCGGTTTTGTTTACATTGAGAAAAAAACTAAATTTAAATTCACATTTAATTATATTGTTTCCTAGTTTTTGTGTATATTAGGAATTAATATGACTTCCATTTTAATATATTTCGAAATCTTTATCTCTAATTTTAGACATGTTTTATAGTTGATTTGTTGCCATTTTTAAATATAATTACGAAGATAATGTGACAAAATTAAATAAGAAAAAATAATTGATTAAGTTGGCTTAGTTACATTTATTTTTTTTGTATATTTTTATTCTGTGCTAACAATTTATCAACAAATTCATATGTATTGATAATGAAAGAAAACTCACCTAAAGCTAAACAAAGACAAGATAATATTGCAGGTATCCAGGATGCAACAGAAGCAGAGGAATCGCGGAAGGTTTCCATGACCTCGACGTATAAAACCCCGTATGATTTGACGAGGCCTGCAACCCAAAATTGAACGAAGAACGCTCCAAAGACCACGACCCATCCGTATCCTCCATCCAGAGGCAATTGGTTAACATTTTTTGGTCTCTTCAGTTTGATTGGCTTCTTTTTATTTTTTTTATTAGCATTACTACGTTTCGCAGACCTCAGTTCTCTAGACTTGGCTATAAGTGGTCTAGCGGTCAAACTACTAATGGTCAACAGGTTATCGTTGTCCTCATCCTCGATGGTTTCCGGTGGACTCAAGTGTGGTGGTACTATTGGCGTGGAAGTGGCGGTTGCCTGCACCACCAAGGAAGCTGGTCTCTTTGGCGACGTTAAACCGGTGCCATTGGCGTCAAATACGGGTGCAGAATGAATGGAGAATAGGGACCCTAGTTGGTTCGACTGATTCATGTTCTCGTCAATCGCGGTGGGCCCGACCGCCTCTTCGGACGCAGTCGTCGAGGTCTGCTCGTGAACCTCGGCCGATCTACACGCGTCTTGGAAACTCCATTCACGTGGTAGTGACATGTTTGTAGAATTGCGTTTCCGGTGGAGGAACCGGGATACATTGGAATGATGTTTCTTTGGGACTTTTTGGTTTTATTTTACTATAATCTTACTCGTTTCTTATAAATCTGAAAATAATTAAATTAACTATTTTCCTATGTTTTAATTTAAAAAATATTCTTTTGCATCAGACATTTTCCTTGAACATTTTAAAATATATACAGAAAACTGAAAATAAAAAAATGTAAACAAAACAGATAAATTAAATAATTAAACACCGGACAAAAATTCTAAAAACTACATATTTTGTAAATTTAATATAGCTTGAAAAATAAACAATATAATAGTGAAAAAGAATATACTTTATATTTAAAGAAGTTACTCTACCGAAATAAAACACAAAAATAATAAAGTAAACAGTAATTTTATGTTTTTTTGATACCGAAAATATGAAATGTATATTTAAATCAAATAAAAATATTTTCTTCTTGAATTTACAATTATTTTAGTTCATTTAAAATGTAAACAAAAAATATTATAAATATTTATTTAATAATAATTATCTTATAAATAATTAATAGTATGAGGTTCATTTAAGTATTTTAAATTAGAAGTTTACTGAGATGAACTTTTTTTAAAAATCTATAATGAACTTAAAATCGAAGGCCGTCATTTTAAAGGTAAAGTCGCTATTAGATTGCGGAACTTCACGCAAAAAGGTTTTTTGTATATCCATAATGAACAGCAATTCATTTAACAACAATAATTACTACATATATTATATACATATATATCAACAATGCACTATTTAAATAAATTGAACTCTGCATATTTTAACGCAAACACATATATATAACATCATATAATATTTTCCCGAGCAATTAAGATTTAAATATATTTTGAAAGCATAGTATATTTACACACACATGTGCATTAACGTGCAAAGTAACAAAGTAAAGTGGTTTAGATTTGAATCGAATTTTATGGTACAATAAATCTATAAAATAACAAATCAGCGAGATAATTATATTTTATTCCGTAGTGTAACCTTTAATATAATAATATAGTAAGAGTTTTATAAATTCTTATCTACGTAAAATGTAATTTCAATATTTATTCTAAATATCACTTTTTACGTAAAAAACTAGTTAAGCATATATACAAGCAATACAAATAGATAAATATTACATGAAAAATTAATTTTAAATAATATAATAAAGCATGACTACATGTAATAATTTGCAATTAGCGTTTGAATCATACAAAGTAAATTTTTTAGTCTAATTATCATTACATTAAGTATGATAAATAATCAATTTGTTATTTTACTGTATTGCAATAATAACTATAATCTTTTATTTTATCATTTATAACTATATATGAATTGAAAACGCTCATCTTTGTAAGTATTACTAAACGAAAATAATGCTAAGGATGCTAAAATCACGTCAAGTTATGTGTGATTAAATGATGTTTTGGAATTGCGGAAATATATATTCAATTAAGTACATCAATTATATTTAAAATAAACAATTTAAATATATTTTATTCCACATTTATTGTTTTTGCAAATAAATAAAATACAAACTATAATGCATATAATATGTACCATCTATTGTTGATAAGTTGATTTCAATTTTTAAAAGAAATATGTATTTTAATATTGAAATAACTTTGAATCAAATATATTTAATTCGTGTAAAATTATTACTACTTTGATAATATTTTTATTACGGTACAAGTTGTAAATGAAGGATGTAAATAAAGTTTTTTATTTGTAAATTTTACATTTGCATATATTCATGTATAAATATTAAATTACAAAATTCTGATTTATATATACATATTACATTTTTATAAAATTGTTAAGTTTTTTAAAAATTTATTTTAAAATTTTTAATCAATGTAACATGAAAAACTAATAGTATTTTACAATTCAAACTGAAACTTTATCATGTAACAAATAAATTATTTTTAATTTAAGCAATTTTTCAATATATTGAAATTACAATGTTTTCAGAATAATTATCGTTATGCCATTAAATTAACTAGTCAAATCAAAAATACATAGTATATTATTCATAATTCTATAAATTAAATATTCAGAATTTGAAAAAATAATTCCTGAATAATAATGTCAATTGATGAATTTAATTGAATTATGACAGTTTATCTCATTATTAACCTTAAGCCGAGGGAAAAATACTTACAATTTTCTATCTAATGATTATGTAATAGTTACATAGAGTATTTACGTTATCAATTATAATCTATAAAGAAAAATGATCCCAAACAAACAAAAAAATTAGCAATTTCAGATGATAATGGATATTATAACAATTTATTTCAATATCATATAACTACAATAGTAAATTCTCTTTTTCCTCTTTAGGAGAATTATACATTTTATGAATTACATTAATAATGATATTTCATAATATGTTTTCAGAATTTTAACATATTGTAGTGCAAATTAAACATATTTAAATGATTATTATTTACATAAAAGTATGCAATGTATAAATTAATATACTAGTTGTAAATAAATATATCAAGGATTACTATCTCATTTACAGTACAATTAATTTTTGGCATAAAATGGAAATTATTTGCAATAAAAATCCAAAAGTGTGCATTGTTTATCTCAATATATTTTGCAATAAATTGTTAATTAGATTAATTAAACAAGCATCCCTATGCGTTTGCACGAGTAAAATATAGTGACGAAACATTTAAATTGATATCAGTCTGTAAAATTGGCGACATGAAATGCCGGGAAGATTGAAATAAACCCTTAAGAGGACGAAGGTGCATAGGAAATGGAGGGTGCACAAAGAATCTCACCAAAATTGCAAACGTCCCACGACGACGATCACTAAATTCGTCGTCGTCCCCACCTCCTTTTTTTGAAAGAATCACGAATAACGAGCACGTTCAGTGAACCTTGCTGGTCCGCTCGTGTGGCGATCATGAAACTAAGTATTGGATGAAAATGACCGTATTCGAGCAGGACACCTGCGTGCCAGTTGTGACGGAACCCACGCCGTTCGTCGAAACTCTGTACAGAGATTCGACTCGACCAATGCGTACTGGTAAAGTGTAACCGATGAGGGTAGTCGCGCAGGCGTTACACGAATTTTCGAGCGGAAACTTTGCGGATCGATAAAATGAGGCTTCGCGTCAAATGATCATATCAAATCATAAAGAGTCGAAGAACGTTTGAAATTGGACCAAGCTTTTGGGTCTTCGCTTCTTTGTGGTCCGTTTTACAACATCCAATTAAGCGCAGTTTGACTTAATTTATACAACTTAAGAGTTTTCACTTGTTCTATTTGTATTTTTTTTTTTTTTAATTAAATGACAGCATTGAAAAATAGGGATGCCATAAAAATCTGTATAGAGCTTGCAATTAACCAGTGGAAAAGTACGTGTTTTGGTCAGGCAATCTGAATCGATTGTCTGAAGGAACTGGATAATTTCAAGGTTAATTGTCAATTCATATATTGAATTTACATTTAAACATGCAACGATAATGTAGATTAAAATCAAAAGAACAATATCTAAATTTAACGGTGTATTTACCTTTTTGACAAGGAAAATGTAACTCAATTTGAAACTATCGTAAAGCGCGTTGTTCATTTCATAATATTAATATAAAATTAATTTTCTTTTAAAATAATACATTATGAGTTCAGTTTAATATGAATATTCATATTTCATATTGTTTTAAAAGTAATACATAATTAAGTGAAACTAATCTAAATAATCTAATAATAATTAATATTTTATTAACGGGATTATAATATTGTTAAAAAAGAATATCTTAAACATAAATTATTTATGCACGTAACTCTGAAGTTATTTTTGAAAAATAAAGATGAAAAGAACAAATTTACATTAAATGTTATAAAGTATTTAGATATATTTTCAAAATATGTACGATGGTTCTAAAGTACCTCCAATTATGAAGGTAATGTAGTTATAATGCTTGTTCTACCTAGTGTTTAATTTACTGCTGTAGAACGAATTAAAATGAAATATAATACTTTAGGCTTTCATTTATTACAAATATTTAATATAATATACATAAATGTTATGGTATAAATGTTACTTACACAGTACAACAGATTCCGGTAAAAATAGATAACATTGTACTATATAAATGTAATAAAAGTATTCACTTTTATATATTTATCTTGAAAGTCTATTATAATCAAATATTCAAAAATAATATTTGAATTCTTAAATCGGTTTACTTTATAGAATATATAGTCAACCTATTTATTTGCATTGTTATGAAGTATGATTAATTTCAAAATAATAAAATATGTTTATAACTGTATCTTAATCTTAAAAAAATATACGTATAAAAGTTGTTGCATAATAGATATCACACTTGTAGCCAGTGTTAACAGACATTAATTGAACTAAGAGTCAGTCCTAATTGAGCAATATAATATGTTGCCATTATAGTCACCTAAAAAGTATAAATTTCATTAAAACCTTTTCATTCTAACGTTATATATAAAACATGGATATTTCCTTAATATTATATTATTTTACAAATAATATAGTTAGAAGCCTTGCTATTCCACGTGAAAAAAGTAATGTGGCAAAATATATGGTACCCGTGGCTGATTCTGTGGAAACGTTTGGCACACATTCTGGCACATTACTTTTTCCACGTGTGATGGTAATATTAATATTTCATAATAAATTAAATTTTTTAATTAACTGAAATACCGAGAAAAATAATTATTGTCATTTACTTCGGTGACTTTGCAAAAACTTAATATTATTAAGTGCGTGAGTGCGCGCATTATTTCATGTACTTGTTATACTAAAATTATAAGAAACGATAAATAAATACAAATAATAACTGATATAAATAAATGGAACATATACCTGTCCGTAATAAATAGGACTATGAAAATTGTGGAATCCAAGAACTGTGTCAGAAATTAGGAAACACATTCCGCCTAGCCAACTGCTTATAGCAGTCCCCGACCACGATTTCTAAAATGTAATTATTATTTGAATAATTATATAGAGTTTTTCAAATTTGTTTCAAATTATATTTTATAAAATCTTTACTAACTTTGCATGGCGTTATCCTCGACATGGCTCTCCAAGCC
>JABFPK010000151.1:0-19287 GCA_022817445.1 Habroteleia sp. ZL-2020
GATAAAGAGAAAAGGATTTGGCGCCGCCTCTATAAAGACTTTAGAGTTCATGAATTTTGATCAGTAAAACTAGCGAATGTTCCAGAGTAAGAACCGCAATTGTAGGAAGTGAAATAATTTATTTTCTTCATTACCTTTATTATTTTTTCACGTTAATAAAAAGTTGTTGTGAAATATAAGTTTGTTTATAATTAGTGAGTGATTAGTATTATTGTATCGCAAACTCGATATCTTTAATTAAAAAATGCCCACAAGTGCAAGAATGCCTCAACGTACATTAATATTTCTTGCAAAATTTTTTCGGCGGAAAAATATAGTCAAATTTTCGAGGTAATTATTTTTAATTCATGAATTATTATTAAATGAATGATTTATTTATTTATATTTAATTTAATGTTTATCGACATAAAATATATATAAGAATGATATAAATATTGATATATTGAGTTTAATATATATTTTAAATTTCCCGCCCTTAAAGTGAATAGTGTTGCCACGATTACCACTTTAAATATTAAAATTGGATTGGAAATAATTAATTTTATATAAAAAAAAACATCAAAATATTTTGTTTACTAATATCATCTGAAATCGAAAGGCATTTTAATGTCAAAGATTAATTTATATTAGCTGATTAGAATATTTGATACGATAGGTCAGATAGACGCCATTATGTATTTGTATTTGACTGTCGTGTCGACGATAGACTTACGATGCTTCAGTTTGTTAAATCCGTAATTCCGTAGTTGTCACTGTGTGTTACTTTGTAAATATATCGGTTCTTAAAATTAAAATTTAAAGTGCGGCAGCTCATATTAAAACAATTTGAAATTTTAAAAATCATTTGTATTGTGGCACTTGTATTGTTTTGTACACAAAGGACAATGAAGCTCAATAATCAAAAAAGGTTTTTACGTTTGTAAATGTAAGTGTTTTATTGCATCTAATGATCAACAACAACAAAAAATTGTTATTATTTTTTTAATTGTTTCAAAATTCAATTTCAATTAATTTATCTTTCAATTTTTATTTTTTTGATTTTGTTTATTTACACAAGGTCAGAGAACAATTTTAAAAAATATTTGTCAAATTAAACAAAAAGTGAAAGGTCTGTTGCATTGGTAAATCACCTCATGACATACGAGGTGATCGTTGGCATATATTTGAATCTTTTAACGTAAACTGAGTCACTGCCAAAAATGATTCTAATTGCTGAAGAAAATATTTAAGTACTTATTAGCTTTATTTATTTCAGTGATATTACTAAATATGCGTCGATAGAAAATGGAGGAAAATCTTCAATAGTGCATTTGAATAATTTTGTCAAGATGTCAACAAACTACTGGAAAATGGTTTTACAACTGAAAGAATTTTTGATTAAATACTACAATGGTAAAAACGTTCATATTGTTTTAAGTAAGGATTGGACAAACTTCTTTCAGAAATTATCGTATTCACAAATTGAAATATTGAGAAAGTATTATACAGTAAACAATTTTAAATCTGTTCAAAATGTCGAAATTAGAAGGAAAGAGGACGATGAAAGAAGATTACTCCCATCGAAAGAAAATGAGACCAATGAAAAAGTACAAAAGCAGGTAATAATTTTTTACTTTTTTATTATATTTTATATTTATTTATAATAATCATATACAACCAACAATTTATTATTACATTATATACAATTTATTATTTTAATATAAATTCTGATTAAAATATTCAGTTGAGTAAGTCATCTGAACAATTTTAATATATTAAATAAAGTTTATTAAAAAACAAGTTATTTATAATCCATATATATTAAATTTCTTTTTTATACAGAGTTCATTTTTTTGCTTTTAATTTTTTATTACAATTATTTTTAAAATAAATCAAAATTTACAAATGTTATTATTTAAAGTTTTTAAATTTTATGAATATAAAAAAACATTTTATTCAAATATTTATTATCTGCATTATTCTTTTTAGGAAATCACAGAACAAAACTTAAAAACAATTACAATTACTGACTTAAAAGATCAAGTATATAATTTACCGCAAGTTATTTCTGCATTAATCCCAAAGTTAACATCAAAAGCGAAAGTTTTGCCTCTATCAACAACGCCAAAATGGAAGAGTAATATACAAAAAAATGTATCTAAACAAACGATTATTTCTCGAACGAGGCATATTTTAAATAGCATTCGTCAAGCGGAATCAAATTTGTCAAATTTGAAAAGAATTCAAGATTTGATTTTGCATTTGGAACAATATAATGATGCTCGTTCTCAAGCTATTAGAGATAATGCTATCAGCATTTTGTTAAACACAAGGAGGAAAACTAAAAATCATAACGTTCAGGGTACTTATCATTTTATGAATATTTTTTATATTTTCTTGACAATATAAGCAAAATTATAACTATATAACTATTGATGTTGCCAAAAATCTTACAATCAAATTTAAATTGTTACTGTTCTATCTGTTGATTACTGAATAAGTGACAAAAATTATGTTTTTAGAATTGAAATATTTATTAATATCGATTACATTGTTAATTTGAACATTATACAAATATATTTTTATAGATTCCTTAGAATAACATAGTATTTTTAGCAATTAAAGTTTAATTATATGCTGTATATTATCAAGTTATAAAATTATTTATAATTCGGTATTTTCAAAGAAAATATTAAATTTATTTATTATTGCAGCTTCAGTAAAGGAAGCTTTGGCTTTGTTAGGATATACTGACCCTTTACCAGGTCGAGGCATTAGAATCTTATCTATAGATGGAGGTGGTATTCGGGGAATTGTAGTTATAGAAATGCTTAAAAAATTGGAAGAACTCACAGGAAAACAAGTATATGAAATGTTTGATTACATTTGTGGTGTTAGTACTGGAGCTATTCTTTCTGGTGTATTAGGTAAGAATAATGAATTATTAAAACTTATAAAAAAATATTATTTAAATAAAAAATAAATAAATTTTTACAAAACTGTGATAAAAGCATAATTACATTTATAACTACTTAAAATTAAATTTTCATGCAGTCAAAGCTATGGAATATCAACAAGGTATAATGCAAATAGGATTTCTTTAATTAATTTATTTTGATTAATTATTACATTATAATGCAGACATTTATTTAACAATAATTTGATATTTATAAATGTTGTTAAATGAGGAATAAAATATCGCTTCAGCTTTACTCAGCATAACCCTATTCCCTCTTTGATTTTACAAAATAATGATGAAACGTTATGAAATAAACATATTAACATTCACAAATTTTCTATTTTGTTGCTCATTTGACAAAATTTATAATTATTATTGTCTTTTAAAAAGGATTATAGTTGTCTTGCCATTAAAATTATTTAGTTAAAAGACATATTTAATTATTTTTAGGTGGTCATAGAAAAAAGTCTTTGGAGGAAATTTCGGAACTATACAAAGAAATGAGCACCAAAGTTTTTACTCAGAATACGTTTAAAGGTACTAGTAACTTGGTTTGGAGTCACGCTTATTATGATACAGCACTTTGGGAGGAACTATTAAAAGCACATATTGGAGATACCGATCTTATTAAAACTATTCATGGATCAAATTCTCCGAAGGTACTTCTTGAGTCATAAATATAAAATGTTTATAGCTTTATTGAATTATTATTAATTACATAATTAATTTTCAAAGTTATGTTATTAACAATAAATTTTAATTTTTAATTTAGTTTTCAGCTGTTTCTGCAATAATTAACCATTCCCACGTAATGGCTTATGTTTTTCGTAATTACACATTTCCATATGGTATGGAAAGTCAGTACACAGGGTGCCACAAACATAAACTGTGGGAAATTGCCCGAGCTTCTGCAGCTGCTCCGACTTATTTCGAAGAGTACAAATGCGGCGAGTTTCTTCATCAAGATGGAGGTATATCATTATTTAATAGCTTTTATCAATATTTGTTTAAAGTATGCATATTATATATTTTCCTAATTTTAGGAATAATGGTCAACAATCCTACTGCCGTAGCCATTCATGAAGCAAAACAATTGTGGCCAGATAGTCCGATCCAATGTATTGTTTCCTGTGGAACTGGTCGAGCTCCTTATAGTTTAAATAGTATTACTGATGCTACTATTAAAGAAATTACCGGAAATTCAAGCTGGAAAGATAAATTCTTTAAAATTTTAGAAAGTGCGACTGATACAGAAGGTAAATATAAAATTATTACACGTTATATTTTTTGTACGAAATTTACAATCATGCTTAAAATTAAAATTAAATCCAAAAATATATATTCTATAAAATGTATATATTTTATAGGAATATTATAATTAAATTTATTTTATTGATAAAATGTACTTTAATAAATCATTTTTATTAAATTATTAATTTAATATTTGAGGACTGCATGCATTGATTAAATTTAACGAATAAAAGTGCATTCAAATACATTTTTTTCTTGTTTTAGCTGTCCATACGACATTGAATGACCTTTTACCTGATGATGTTTATTTCCGGTTTAACCCTTATCTAACAGAGATGCTTTCGATGGTCGAGATTAGGCCGGAAAAAATACTGCAATTAGAACAAGACGCGCATATGTATATTAGAAGAAATGAAGAGAAATTTAAAATTACTGCTAAGGCACTTCTAAAAAAACGTAAAATTTCTCAAAAAGTCAGTGACTGGTTATTGTTGCAGAAGCAGTTATATTTTCGATAAATTTCCTGATTATTTGTTTTTATATATAAAGGTTAAATTCATTTCTATGCATACTCTCACTATATAAGCCAAGGAAAATTCATAGTAATTATATCATTTACTGAAATGCAGTTATTTATATATTATATGTTAATATTGAAAATGTGATATGAACAAAAATTACATATTTATTTATTTATTAAGTTATTTATTTAAACACTTGTAATTCTCTTATTGAGTATATGCTTTACTTAAAATATACAATTTTTAACTGTTTTTTGTAATTAGGTATAATTAAGGTATTAGTTTTTAATATTTTCCTGATTTTATTATACTTAGGTATTACATTTCTCAACAGTAATTTTTGCGTGATATAATTTATATTATCTGTTTAAGCTGTAGATAATTATAACGTAATTTTTATCTGAGATTATTGTTATAAATTGTTATATCATATTTTTATTGTCAAATAAAAATGTTTATGAACAATTGTTTTATTAATTAGTGTCATTATTTATAGAAGATTATGTACAATAATTTATATATAATTAGTTTACTTTAACTGAAGTTAATTTAGCTTAATAAATACATGCATCTTTTATTTTTCTATCTATATATTATGAATAATAAGAAAAAAGAAGGTTTTCTTTAATTTTTTAAAAGGTACATCTATTTATTATTAGTTATTTTGTTTTCAAATGAAAAATCTGCTTGACTTGTATACCGACTATCTTATACTTTCTATGACAATGAGAGACATGATCAGAGAGAAAATGGAGTAGCATGGGTAGTGTTTACCGTGTTTACGTTTTCATCGACAGTGATGTGCCGGCGTTTAAAGTGAATTAATTGACAAAATGCAAGATTCGAATGAAATTGTCTTTGTTCTCGGCGAAGACCATTTTCGCGTCGACAAGCAGCAGCTTATACAAAAGTCACAATATTTTTCGGCGCTGTTTTCTGGAAAGTACAAGGATTCTGCAATCACAGAAGTTCCCATTAAACTAAAATGGTCTTATAAAAATTTATTAGTAAGTTCTTTTTTAGCAATTGTCAATTTTGTTTACACGAATTTATATCTGCGGAACAAATAAATACGTAGTTAATCCATTCTTGTACGCATAGGTTATGTTTCTTGATTTTCATGTATTACTTTAACAGAATGGAATTTAAAAATGGAGCAATGTTTATTTTTTTAGACTTTTACATTCTGGATCAATGAAAACAAAGAATATGATGAACTGTATTACAGAGATTTCAAAGCAAGGTTTAAAGAAGACCTTATTTCCGACATAATGGAGTTAATAGATATAGCAAATTATTTTGTTGTTGACCAATTGGTAAAAGATCTGAAAAAAATCATTATCGAGTACCATTTAAATTCGAAAAAGGCTTTATACTTGTGGCTGCAAGTAAGAAATCAACCAATGATGAAAGATTTGAGAGATTTGAGTTTTGCATTGTGCGTAGAATTTTTCGACAAATTGCCTAGGTCTGAATTGTTGGAATTGTCCTATGAAGATTTCATTGAACTGGTGGGGAACGTTAATTTGCAAAGCGATAAAGATTTTTTAAAGAAAATTATGTTAGACTGGCACGACATGAACAATTCAAAATTCGGCATTAATTTAGATAATTTCTTTCAAATAATGTATCTCATTCTCAAAGGTATATTGATTTTGTTGCAACCTGGCATATATGTATAATTATTGGAGTTGAATTATTGATTGTTTTATAGATAAAGATTACCAGGATATGTTGCAATGTAGTGTAAATTACAGAATTAATGATTGTCAAAACTTGATTTTATATATTTGGGATGGAGTTTCAGTGACTGAGAAAATATTGCAACTTCCTTTTCAAAACGAAAAGAAATTGAACGGAACTAGAATTCTTTTTCATGGTAAGTTTAATAAAAACTATTATAAAGAAAATAAAATGTATAAAAACAACTTTTGAGTGTAATAAATTAAATGTTTGTAGTAGATGTTTTTGTTTAAATATGAACATATTTTAAAAATAATTGTTAATACATTTGCCATAGGTTTTGATATGTATTTAATTGGCGGACAATTTGAATATAAAGAATTTAACACTGATATTTGGAGGTATTCTTTTCTCACTGAACAATGGTATTATGTAACAGGGTAATTAAAAAATGAATTTTATGAATTTTCAATCATTTAATTGAATGCTTCTAAATTAATTTTAACAAAGTTCCGTTGGAATGCAAATATAATAATAATTTATATTATATCTGTTTAAAATTATATAGATAATTTTTACTCTATTTGTTCCTTTTTTCTTTTGATAAGGATGCCACAAGCTTTGAGACATATGATAGTCATATTTTGGAAAACTAGATTATATTTAATTGGAGGCACAGGACGTTATCGATTAAAATTTGAAAATCAAATATATTATGATATAGAAACAGGTAAAAAAAATAAAGCGACCAAACAAAACATTTATTTCATCGTGTTAAAAATATATATAATATTCATAATATTAATAGAATTAAACAGAATTTATTATAAAATGAAACAAAGTTTCCTATTTTACAAATAGAAATTGTAAATTAATAAAATATTGATTTCAGGCATATGGGGTCCACCTGAAACTATTCAAGGCTTTTTTACAGACCATTCATTAGCATGTATAGTAGAAAATAAAATTTTTGTATTAAGATCATTACCTTATTTCTTTGATCCTCGAAATAATACTTGGGTACGATTATGCAAAAGAAGTAATATAGATAACGAATTACCAATGACTGGTGTAAAGTCGGTTCAATCTTATGATGATATGATTATATTTTTAGGTAAGATATGTAATGTGTATACAAATAGCTTATTATATTATTAATAGAAATAGTATTAACGACCAATAACAGACTCATTATTTAATAAAATGAATGTATTATACAACGTTTATAAAAAAATTGTAAATATTTCAATATTTTTCAATTTTTAAGTTGAATAATAATGATAGGTGATCTATATGTGTTAATGGTCTTTAATACTGTTTCTGATATTATATCAATATACATTAATAATAAATATATATTATAACTATTAAATTAAAATTTATTTTTCTAGTAAATAAACCAGTTACAAATAATTATAACAAAACAGAAGTTTGGAGTTTTCATTGCGGTGACAAAGAATATGGAATGGTTGAGTCATCTATACCCATGTCTGCATTAGTAACTAATAAAAACGAAATTATTGGGTTTCACGAGACCGAAGATAAAGTCACTATTTCAACGTTACATTTTTCAACGGATTACAGAATATTAAGTAGATTCTATTATATTCACAATATTAAGAATCAAATTTCATGTGCAGATATATCGTTAGGTTTTTTCAATTTACGAAATCCTGATTCTTTGTACAAAAAAAGACCAGATTTGACCTGTTTAATTTAATATCGCAATTGAATTGTTTAATAATATCGAAATGAAAACTTTAAAAAATTGTAACTTATGTATTATATTTTTCTATACATTGTTTTTGTATATTCATTACGTTGTTAATATACTATTGTATATAATAGGGGATTCATTTAAATAAATTTAATTTTTACAAAAAAACAATACTTCATTGTTTTAATGTAATTTGTTGCGTTAAATATATAGTAGAATATTTATGTTTTGCTACTTTTAGTATTGTTTTATTATATCTCTTGAGAGAGGCTTGTAAACGTGATATATGATATGATACCAATCATGGTCTTGCCATTTCTTTTGTTCTCGTGTAGAATTCACAATATACTTATAGATTTACTTATAGATCAAAATGCTCCAATCGACATATATTTCAGAATCTGAAATTTCGACTATGCGCATGCTCGGTTCGTTCATTCGATCGTTCTAGATATCAAATGTACAATATTTGTCAGATATTTGAACTACCCGCCATTACTGTAATTCCAAAACTCAGAACAGAATCAAATCCATTTCGTAAATAAAGTGAATAGATTTATTTAAAAGAACGAGTTTGTAAATAGTTGAGTGTGTAAAGAGTACGGAGTTCCAGTGTAGTGTAGTGAGAAACTGAGTTTCCCCTTTTTATAAGGATAATTATTTATTTGATTGTGCCCAAGAATGATATCAAGGACGGGTAATTATTTTATAATAATACAATTAGTTTCTATATTCTATATCTACATAATGTGTGTGTGAGCATAAATATGCATGTACACATACATTTGCTTGAACGAATATTTATATTTTTTTGCTTATTGCCTAGTAAATGTAAAAACTGGTTCTTTTGTTAACTAACTATAAAATATCATTATATAATAATTATATAATATAATATAATATAATATAATAAAAGGTAGGAATTATAAAGTAATCAAATTGCTAATATTTTTATAATTTTTATTTTTTATTGTACATTTTCTGTATAACGGAAGCAGTCTTGAAACAATAATGACGCGTTCGACTTCGCTCGATTGATAACACTAAAAATTTGTAAGAAAAAAATGTTCAAGATCGGAGTTCCAGTCAATGATGGATGGAGGATGCTGGCATTTGAACCTGGAACCAGATCTTGTTCATCCTTTCGTTCTATTTATTCGCTGCAGTGTCGTTCATATAGCTAAAAGCTCAAATCAAAAAATGTATACAATCGAAAGAAAATAAACAATAAACTCACGTTAAAATTGCAGTTTGTAAAGATAAAAGAATAATAAAAGTTTATTTTGCCAATACGCGCAATACGGTTATTGCTGTGATACTTATCCAAGGCATTTTTTTTATAGATCTGCTTCCAATGATCGTTCGTTTGTGCATATCTCTTGATTTTATTTGTCGTTATATTTCCTTAGATTTGTAGCGATCTAGTATCGGCGATGAAAACATGATTTTTCATTTTAATAGTAAAGTATGATTGAAAAGTCCATGACAACGTTGTTTGAAATTAACTAGGACTGATGACGTTGAGCGCGAATGCGGCATTTGTTTCACCCTTCTTTCCAATTGCGCGCGCTATGTACTGACCAACGTCTTGTGCGGAACAGGATTTTATTCGTAATTTAAACGACGTTTCGCCGTCCGAGCTAAAGTTATATTTACTGCTCTTTTCATCGATTGGCTTTCCATCTTTCAGCCACGTAACTTTAAAAATAAAATAAAACGTTAATATTTTTGTTCAAAACTTATTTTTAAATTTAAATATTCTTAATAAGCATTAAAAACGAGTTATTTATGGCTATATTTATTTTCTTTCTATTTAATAGACTAACCTTTCAAGGGTGCAATATCAGTCTGGCAAGCGAAATTAACAGCTTCGCCTTCGGTCACGGTTGCAGACTGTGGGAATGTCGTGAACACTGGACTCTTTGGTATTTCGTTGGGAACTAAATTAAAATGATACATTCGTGATTATTAAATGATCAGTTAATTGCATTTTTCCTTTATACTTTTTGTAGTAATTATTAAAAATACCTTTGACATTGAGAGTACAAGACGAGAAGCTCTCTCCTATATCATTGAATGCCTCACAAGTATAAGTGCCGGCATCTTCTGGGAATATTTCAGCGATTTGCAGCTTATAAATGTTTGCTTCATTTGTATACTGGAAATCTTTGCTGGGTTTGATTTCTTTGTTGTTGTGTAACCAAATCACGTCGAATTTCTTTGCACCTATTATTCTACATGTCAACGTTACTGCTTCGCCATCGGTTACGTCTGTGCTCTTCAAGTGATCTACAATATTTGGGGGTCCATCTCGTTCTTCTTCTACTTTTGGTTTTTCCGAAACTGTTTCCATAGCTGTAAATTATTTTTTTATAAGTTTTTATTTTATGTTCAGTCTTTATCTAGATAATATATTAACGATTGGTATAAGACTTACGTTTGACCGTTAATTTACAAGTCGTCGATACTGATCCTATGCTATTTAAAGCTGTACAAGTGTAATCTCCCTCATCTTCTGGGAATACTTCTTTTATCGTCATAGTGGCTATTCCGCCTTTGTATTTCAAATCAATAATTTCAGACGATGTTAAAATCTGTCAAAATATAATAACGGATTAAATTAAATTGTATCAACAAAACATTTTACATTTTTACAGTTTTAAATTTTTAATATAATTATAATACTTAGTGTACCTTATCTCCTTTAGACCACGTGATCTGAGGTTCTGGATCACCTTCTACTTTGACTGTCAGTTCCAGTTTCTCTCCGTCATTTATAGTTAAGTCGCTAAGTTTTTCTATAAAACTAGGTGGTCCCATTGATGAGTCATCAGGAGGTGCTGTGGATATTTAATAAGAATAATTTAAAGAAATAATTTATTGTATAAGAATTTAGATTGTTTGAAAAATTAAACAAATTGACTACATACGAATTAATTCTTTAGTTGTACTTCTCGATCTCGATGGGCTTCCAGTTGCATCGAGTTTGCTACCGTACTTTTTAATCGGTCGTTTATCAACTTTAGGTTCTTCTTTAGGTGTTTCTGATTGCTTCTATGAAGTTAATTTTATCGTTAACATACCAACATCTTAAAAAATGCAAAATAATACAATTTACAATCTTTAATTTTTAATATTATTACCTTATAAGAGGATGATTCTTCTTCTATTTTTGATGCTGCCTGTTTTAATGTGGATGATATTTTCGATGACGTGTCTGTTACTCGAGAGGTTGAAGTATCCCTAGTAGTACTACTGTATCCGCTATATCCGGAAGATGTATGGGTAGTTACGAATGTTTGCGCAGGTGGTTTCAATTGTTGTTCAATATACTTGCGGTCTAAAATAATTCATTACATTAAGAGATTTGGTATGCAACGCATATTTGTATTTAAAAAGATCTGTTTAAACGCACCTCCGGAATGTAGGAAATCGTGAGCTAATTTCATTTGTTCCTCAGTTTCATCATCTCCTGCAAATTTATATTTATTTTACATTAATGTAAGATATGTTATTATTTTAATTATTTGAATAGTGTAATTTTAAGATTCATTAGTTAAACATATTGATAAATTGACTTTGCCGCACCTTCTACAATAACAACGCAGCTTGTTTCATCTGTTCCGTGTTTATTGGTGGCAACACAACGATATTTGCCACTATCTTCTGGCTTACAGTCCACAATTTCCATAGTCACAACTCCATCAGAGTTTGTCATGGTATATTCATATTTGGACAATTCTTTACTGTTCTTATACCATTTAACAGTTGGTGGTGGCTTGCCGCTCAAGCAGCACAATAGTTTACACGTGTCTCTCATCTGCATAACACGAGGACGAAGTAGGAAAGTGAAATCTGGAGCGGATTCTGTTGTTTCTATCCAACAGTGATATGGCAAAGGATCTCTTCTTCGTTGTGCCATTGCTTCTGGTCTGTATGCTGGAATTTCTTTGGGCAACGCTGGAAAGGAAATGTTTCAATTGAACACTTCGAGTAAAAATCTAAATATTGAAACTCAAAAAATAACAGAACAAGTCAAACTTACGTTGTACATTTAAAAAGACAATTTCTTCTCTATAACCATAATGATTTTCAGCACGGATAACATATTCTCCTCTGTCTTCTAATTTGACTCTATTAATGATAAATGTATAATTATCTCCATGATAACGTTTCATGAATTTTACGGATTGTCGTAGCTCCATATTATTGTGGTACCAAGTAAGAACAGCTGGTGCCACTGCTATAATTCTACAAGTAAACTTAACACTCTGTCCCTCATAAGCAAATGCACTTTGTGGTTTAATGATGAATCGTGGAGCTGCTTGTCGGCGATCAATTGTGGCATCTTGAATTTTGTATTTCTCAATAAGCAACTTTCTTAGCGATGAGTATTCTGCTAGCCGACCAATAGGTAGCACATATTTCTCCCACTCCTCGTATTTAGCACGAATCTTATTCCTGAAGTCAATGTATCTGCTAGATGAAATTGGTTTGGTTCTATTACTGTGGTCTCCAGTTAACCATGAATGCATTAGACATTCATGAGCAGTCATGCGCTTCCTATAAAACAAAATTTGTTTAATTAAAAATTTCTGAATTGTTTAGAACAGTAGTGATATTTTAATTTGAATCATACTTACTCTTTATTTTTAACCAACAGTCTTCTAATAAAATCTTTTCCTTCTTCAGATACATCTCGGAAAGCTTCTCCGTCGAAATCCCAGTCGCAAGCTTTCACGTTCTTGAGTGTTTCGATGTCGTTGTCGCCAGCAAATGGTGACAGACCACTCAACCTACATCAGTATATTAAAAAAAAAGACACAATAATACAGTGATTTAGTTGTAAATTGGCATAGCGATAGTGGTTGGTATAGCAATAATGATCGGTAATGCAATTATACTTACAAAACGTAGGCCAAAACACCGCAGGCCCACATATCTGTATAAAAGCCGACTGGCTCTCTTTCAACAATTTCGGGTGCTGCAAATTCTGCAGTGCCGGTACTTATCTTCACAATTTCATTAGGATCAAGTCTTGTGGCAAGACCAAAGTCAATCAATTTGACATTTGTACTGTTTCGAGTTTGGCACATAATGTTTTCAGGTTTAATGTCTGTAAATTACAATGAAATATTTTATAAATGAATGCAAAATATAAATTTAAAAATTATAATTAAAATGGAATAATATTACCAAGATGGATGATGTTCTTCTCGTGCATGTGTTTCACAGCCTCACAAATTTGCCTCATGTAATTAATGACTTCTGATTCGGACATGGTGTATCCTTCTGTTGTTATTCTCTCAAATAATTCTCCACCAGATAAGCTATATATTATAAAAAATGATTAATATTTTGTAATTTTAAAAGAAGTAACGTATATATATGTATAATAACTTACAATTCAAATATTAACACCATCTCATCATCATCCTCAAAAGCATCGTGCAGATTGATTAATTTAGGATGATGAAGTTGGTTCATAATATCTATTTCTTTCCTAATAAGTTCTTTTTCCATCAAATGAGAAACAGGAATAAATTTGGCTGCGAAAATATTGCCAGTTGCTCTTTCACGACATCGATGTACCACACCAAATGCTCCTGTGCCTATTTCCTCTAAAATGTCATACCTGTCGTATACTGAAGTGTGTTTAATTTCAACAGGTTGAGGATGGTATTTACTATATATATCGAAGACAAATTGATCATAATCGCTAACTTTCTCATCACTTCTTCCTCGAATCTTTTTGCCAGTTGCATCGACTTCATATTCTTTCTTCTTGAATTCGCGTTTAATAACATCTTTCATTGTTACTAATGGTGTTATTTCACTTGGTTCTGATCTTCCGTAAACGTTCTCTGCGAATACGCGGAAGTCATACTGACGTCCCGGACTTAAGCTAGATACAGCCATAGTACAGAATCGAGTACTGCCAACGCGGATCCAGGTGGCCAATGGAGATTCACGCTTCTCAACAAGATAATTTGTAATGTTACTACCACCGTCCCAAACTGGTGGCTTCCAAGAAATAGCTAATGAATCATGTCCTACGTTGTCAATTTGTGGGAACCGCGGCGGATCAGGTCTATCACTGATTTGAATCTTAATAATGGCTGTGTCTTGTCCCAATTCATTTTCAGCTGTAATACGGTATGGTCCGGAATCAATTTTGCTGGCATCAAGAATAGTAAGAACAGCATGTCTGTCTTTAAGCTCCACGCGATAGTGGCCACCACTTTCGATAGTTTCTCCTTCTCTAACCCAGTGCACTTTTGGTTTGGGGAAGCCAGTGAAAGGTATTTTGATGACAACATTCTGGCCTTTGTCGAAGAAGGCAATGTCACGGAATCTTGGTGGTACATTTAGTTTTGGTGGTGTCATTATGAACAATTCTCCTTTAGTAGTTTTAGCGCCGCACTTGTTAACTGCGCGACACAAGTATTCATCTGCATCTTCTCCAAAGACATCATTGACAATGAGATTATGAACTTCTCCTTCGGAATAGATATTGTAACGACAGCCACTAGTAATCTCTCGAGCTCCTTTAAACCAAGTGATAGTTGGTTTTGGCACTCCAGTGATTACGCACTTGAAGTGAGCATTATGATTTTGTATACAGTTGACATTACCAAGGGGTTTGATAATAGTTGGTGGTTTAGTTTCTTGTGGGTCCTTAATCTTTACGGAGGTTGATGCTTTGGATTCAAGACTAAGGCCAGCTTCGTTTTGAGCAAACACGCGGAATTCGTATTGACGGTCTTCGATGAGATTGTGAACATTAATTTGGTTTGTAAGACTAATAATTGGATTAACACGTTGCCAGGCTTCACTGCCAACTTCGCGTTTGTCAATCCAATAACCTTGGATACGAGCACCGCCATCTGTTTCTGGTTTATCCCAAGTGAGGTTCACAAAGTCGCCTCCAATTTCCAGAACTTTAGGTGTTCCTGGTGGACCTGGAGGATCAAACGGAGCCTTTGCTTTAATCGGGGTGGTTCCTGCTAAGGCTGGGCCAATTCCGTTATCATTAGCTGCCATTACGCGGAAGAGATACTCTTGTCCTTCAGATAAACCTTGTGCTGTGAAAGTAGTTTCTCTACAGAACGAAGAGATAGTGATCCAGTGAGAGTGTGTAATATCCCGACGTTCTACAACATAGTGAGTAATCTTCAAGCCACCATCATATTTCGGAGGATGCCAGGATAGAGTGCACATATGTTTGTCGATATTTGTAATATCCAAGGGACCAGTTGGGGGTCCAGGTAAACCGGTGACATGAACTTCAAAGGTTCCAGTAATACTACCACTTTGATTTTCAATATTGACTCCATAAGTTCCTTCATCACTCTTTTCAATATCTTTAATGAATATAATGAGATAGTCATCAAAGATAGTGAATTTGAGATGTGGGGATTCTCCAACTTCTTTTCCATTTTTAGTTAATGTGACATCCATTGGTTGATCTCCGCTATAATAAATCTTGATCTTAGTATTATCACCTTCTGGTAGATATACATCGTCAGGAATGCGGTCAATTCTTGGAGGAGTACCAATCTTTAGTCGAGAAGTACTGTTCACGTATCCCACTGCGTTAGTAGCCTGACAAGTGTAATCACCTTCATCTGTTTCACTAATGTCAGATATTACTAGTCTAAACGTGCCATCTATGCTCTCGGAATGGAAGCGTCCACCTGCGGTTAATTCTCGGCCGTTCTTTAGCCACCTGGCAGTCGGCATTGGTTTACCGATTGCCATACATTCGAAGATATGAGTCTTTCCAAGAGGAACACCAGTAAACATTGGAAGAGGTTTAATAAATTCTGGTTTCTCGCCACCTTCAACTTCGCAAATCTTGACTGGACTAGTGCAAGCGCTAGGCTCTGATCGACCTGCTGCGTTGACAGCAAATATCCTAAATTCATAATCACCTTTTTCTATCAAATGCATGACAGTATATTCCAAATCTGTAACATTATATTCGTTACATTTAGCCCATACTGCACTTCCAACTTCGCGTTTCTCAACGACGTAACCAGTGATTCGACTTCCACCATCGGAAGTAGGTGCTTCCCAAGTCAAGTCAACATAGTTCTTGCCAACTTTGATTACCTGTGGATTTCTTGGTGCATCTGGTACATTGAATTTACTCTTTAGTTTGAAAGGTATTGATGGTGGACTTGGTTTACTGAATCCAGCAGCATTTTTAGCTCTAATACGGAATTCGTATTCATGTCCACTTAACAAATTATAGCATATGTAAGAACTGTTTTTGACCAAATAATCATTTGCAATGCGCCAATTAGTGTCATCGGCAGGATCGCGGAATTCAACTTTGTAGCCTTGAATTTGTGATCCTCCATCGGAGAATGGCCTGTCCCAGGTAACTGTAATACTTGTGCTGTCCCAATCGGTGACACGAGGTTTGCCTGGTGGATCTGGTACTGTGAATGGATATTTCGCAGTAATGGGTTCATCAGCGGTCAATGGATCAGAAATACCATATTGATTTTCTGCTCGAATCCGGAAGTTGTATTTTTTGTTGGGTTCTAATCCAAATACGTCATAGTGCGTGTGTCGTGCAAAACTGCTTAATTTTACCCAGTACTAAAATATAAAAAAATATGAGTTAATTCTATTTAAATAAACGGTTATTTTTTACAAGAAATTATATATTTATTTAAGGATCGTTTTAATAAATAAAAAACTTAATAAAGAAATAGACTTACGCCTGCAGGTTCGAATTTCTCAACAATATAATTTGTAATTGGTGAACCACCATCGTCAAATGGTGGTCTCCAAGACAATGAACAGGTTTCTGGTGTTATATCTGAAATATCCAGCGGACCTTGCGGAGGTGATGGTTTATCTGTAAATAAAATTAATTCATGAGCTTACAATTTATATTTTTGACTGGAACTTAGGTTTAATAGAAGATACAATAATACATTATGTAAGCAGTTTTATATTTTATATATTATTTTAACGTACCAACAACAAGAACTTTGCACGAAGCAGAGTCTGTTCCCGCAATATTAGTAAGATAAATTGTGTAATTTCCAGTATCACTCCTCTTAGCCTTTCTATTAATAAATTGAGAAGCCACATCGTTGGTCTCAAATTTAATTCTGTCATCAGTAAACACATCTTCACCATTGATGCACCAGTGTGGCTTAGGTTTAGGTGATGCTGTATATGGAACAGTGATCGTAAATGGTTCACCGGCAATTACGGTCATGTCACGAATGCTAAGGTCACTGGTAATCTTAGGTGGTGCTGAAATATGAATTATAATTATTTTACATACATTCGAGTGATTAATAGAACATGTTAAAAAGTTTAGAAATATATTATCAAAAAAATATCAATAAAACACTTTATAACTTACAAGTTGGTGCACATGCTCTTATAGTTTCTGAACTCGAACTCCATGGGCCTTGTCCAGCAGCGTTTACAGCTGCTACACGGAATTCGTAATCATGATTCTCGATAAGACCTCCAACCCTGCAATAATGAAAAATAAAATATTTTGTTTCTGGTAACATTTATCTAAATATTCATATCAATGTATATATATTCGCTTAAGATATTGATATTATTATGTGAAGTACTAACTTATAAGTAGTATCAGAAATAAGAGCAGGGGTGGCCTTAATCCATTTTTCTTCACTAATAAGACGTTTCTCAATAACGTATCCAGTAATAGGTGATCCTCCATCGTGCCGTGGTTTGGTCCACGTAATAGTAATACTGTCTTCCGTCGTTTCAACTCCACGAGGCGCACCAGGTGCACCTGGAGGATCAAACGGATATCGAGCTTGAATAGGATCGATTGTGGTGACAGGATCAGATGTTCCGTATTGATTTTCAGCCATAACTCTGAATTCGTAGGTCTGACCGACAGTGAGATTTCGCACACGTACAAATTGAGTCGTTACGCAAGAACTAACCTGTGTGACCAATAATTTAAACATTAATAATCTGCATTATCATTGAAATCAATAAAATTTAAAAGATTTAATTGTTTACTAATTGTTTAAAGATTTAATTGTTTACTAATTGTTTAAAGATTTAATTGTTTACTAATTGTTTAAAGATTTAATTGTTTACTAATTGTTTAAAGATTTAATTGTTTACTAATTGTTTAAAGATTTAATTGTTTTAATTGTTTACTTTAAACGTTATTTACTTTGTTTAATTGTTTACCTTTGTCCAGCTGAAGGATTTGGGTTCTTTACGTTCAATGACATAATTAGTAATTTCAGCTCCACCATTATCTTTTGGTGGATTCCAGAATAGCGTCAGAGCGTCTCCCGCAAATTCATCTGCGCGAAGATTCTGTGGTGGACTAGGTCTATCAAGAACACGCACATTTACAGTAGCAGTATCAAAACCAGCTGAATTTCGTAGTTGAAGACGGTATTGGCCACCATCAGAACGGCGAGAGTTTTTAACCACAAGACTAGAAATATTAAATCAAATTTGAATAACAAAATAAGATTTTCATAAATATAATCTACATTTAACGTATTGTTAAAATATATATAAATAATGTACCTAGCATAATCATCTGCGAGTTGACAATGCACACGAGAATCAGTCTCATCTTTAGGAACATCGTTAGCCAACCAAGTAGCAGTTGGTTTGGGGAATCCTATGTACGGTACGTGAATGGAGAAGTCTTCTCCAGCACGAACCGTGATATCTCTAACACCACCAAGATCCATAACTGGTTTGTTAGGTTGTTCTTCGATAACGATGGGACTACTCTGCCTACTCGGAGGACTCTTGCCAATGTCATTAACAGCGATAACACGGAACAAGTATTCTTCACCTTCTTTAAGTTTAGGTACGGTAAATATATTAGCTGGAACAGGCATTCCATTAACATCTGACCAATCATGATCTCCTCTGGCAAGTTTCTGTTGAATAATATATCCTCTAATCTTTGCACCGCCATCGTGACGAGGTGGACGCCAGGAGAGAGTAACGGAATCTTTTGTGATGCGATCTGCTTTAGGCTGTTCAGGAGCATCAGGCGGTACTGAAACGCGTAAAATATAAATATTATTTATAATATCCAATATTTTAAAAAAAAAAAATCTAATACAATACAAATTTTCTTTCGTAGTATATTTCCCAGTTAAAAATTTTATATAGGAGTCATATATAAG
>JABFPK010000152.1:0-13909 GCA_022817445.1 Habroteleia sp. ZL-2020
GTGCTTAGCGTGTCCGACTGACAACTTGAGAGTCCCGAGTTTGAATCCCTCAGCGAAGACAACTTAAATTTTTATTTGTTCTCTTAAAAGAGACCGGCAAACAATAAAAACATTAGTTTGGATCCGGCGCATAATCCAGACTGTTGCTAGACTTTGAGCACCAGACTCTTGCCCTATTACTGCCATTCTTCTGCCCTGTATTTACCTTACTTGGGTCAGACATCTACCAGAGTTTTTCCCATACCAACGCCATACTATTTTTTCCACGCAGGTATACACGTACCTTATACCCCATTTGTAAAATCAAGGTACAAAGCCATCTGTCTTCACCTTGATCAAATTGTACGTAATGTCTAGCTTCGGTAGCCCTAGTAGCATATTTTCTTAGAACATTATTTTCCATCAAAGCTTTAGCTCGGAACAAAGAGAAACAGCCAGGACAACATAAAACACAACCGATTATATGTTCAGTTGATTTTTGCAACCAGTGTCCAACTGCGTACTCAAATTTTTGGTACCATACTATTGGACCTAAAATTAATTAAATATTAGTTGAATAATAAACTCAATTGAGAACAATGTCTACTTATTCTCTTATTTATTATTTCTTATTTATTTTCTAATAAAAATAT
This sequence comes from Habroteleia sp. ZL-2020, assembly GCA_022817445.1. Lineage (NCBI taxonomy): Eukaryota > Metazoa > Arthropoda > Insecta > Hymenoptera > Scelionidae > Habroteleia > Habroteleia sp. ZL-2020. The sequence continues at coordinate 633 of JABFPK010000152.1, forward strand.
AAATTGTACTACCTTTTCCAACAGGATGAATTCTACCACAAACCGCACCCAAATCTGCATCACGTTTCATTAAGTCTATTAATATTTTGACGGCGCTTGGTCTAAAATCTATGTCCCCATCCAACGTTAAAATATACGTATTTTCTGCAAGTATTTGTATTCTCTCTTTCTCGATAGGAAGTTCCATTAAACGAAAACCCAATAAATAATACATGTACATTACCTAATATATAATTGAATTACATTTAACAAAGAAAATGGAATTTAATGTAATTCTAAATACATAAATTTTGGTGAAACTGTTTAATGAAGTAATAACAAATTATAAAAGAAATAAAAAACTATTTAAAGTATGAAAATGAGTTTTTTAATTAAGCTATGAAACTAAGTGTATTATCTTTATCTCTGTGTATATTTCATCGACAATGTATAGTATTTTTTTGGAAGACGGGTTATTTTTCTTTTCTCATAACGTGAGAATATTATTTAGATCAGTGATTTGACTTTTAATTCTATTGCACTAAATAAAATATTTTCCAAGATAACAATAACTACAATTGTGATTTTAAAAGAAATGAATTTTATTGTTGTATCAATTGCAATTTCGTTGAAATAATAAAAAATAAGTTCAATTAACTCTAAAACTGTTTAATCAACAGTCGCATAATTGAAATAAATGTATACCGATTAGTTGCTTCACTCTTGACAAAATTAACTACATGAGATACTTCAATCAACTATTTATCTCGGTTGATAAAACAGTTATTTTTTGGAATGTGCATGTATGTGTAAAAATATTATTATTGGTAGTGGGCCAAATTGTAAAGCTTTAGAAAAATTTTTTTTTTATTTCCATTTTAACGTAAATAAAATTTCTTCGATTAGTTAAATATTATCAAGGACAACGTGATCAAACGTGTCTTTATAATTTTTAAGTTTCTTAATTTTCATAGGAGTGCATACCTGACTCCATCGCTTTCTATGCCGAATTTTATTTTTGTCTTTTAAATGAAGAAACATTTTTGTTTTTCCAGGTAAAATCCAAGTTAGTCTTCCCCCGTGTGGCGTTGGATACTTCATAGGTGGTGTATTTTGCATTTGTAATTGATTTATATTTCTTTCTACGACTTCAATAAGAGTCATTACATATGAATTTACGTGAGTTTCATCCTCTTTGTGTTTACATTTACCAGGACAGTTATACATACAACAAAAAGCATCATCAAAAAATATATGAACTAAAATCAAAGAAAACGTAATAAATTTTCTTAATAACAAACAAAAACAATTTTTAATATTGAAATGACTTCAGTCCAAATTATATATATGTAAGAACATTATATTTCATTATTAATTATACAGGGTGAATCACTTAAAACCTGAAAGTGTATATTTGCCCAAAAAATAGACCTTCTAAGTATTATTAAATTCTGTTTATAGGTTAAAAATACGATCCTCTGATTATCAATCAATCCTGTAAAAACCACATATCAATAGTACTTTCTATTCACAAAATATTGGAGGTGCAAGTTTTAGATGATTCACCGAGTATATTATAATTTCTGACTTTTCACTTACTCTCCAATTCATAATAATCATGAACATTAATTTTATAATCTTGTTTAAAAAATCTCATTGCACACTGGTCCATATCTAATCTCAAAATACTGCCTATTAATTCGTTCATTTCGCTTTCAGTTTCATGCCACATTGTAGCGCAAACATATATCTTTGTTGTATAATCGTTGGAATTAGACGCAATATCAGAACTACAACTGGATTTATTGTATTTTATAGAATCGTTATCCTAAAAAAATCTTATAATTAATATAAAATCATTGGAATTTCATTTCTTTTAAATATTTAAATATTATATTTATTAATTTATCCTATTTTTACTTTATAAAAATGGGAATACTTATATCATTCACCTCATTTAAGAAATTATTATCATTCGAATCATGTCTTCTTCTATTCAGAGCAATAGATTGCTCGATTATAAGCGAGTCGTACATCGGGATACTAAATATATTTTCAGTAGTTGCTAGTTTTTCTCGCTCGGGAATCCATATGTGAATGGTGATCCAGGCTTGAGATAATGGCCACAATAACCAAAGCCAAGTATACCATTTTTTTAAAGTTTCATCTACTGAATATATCGGTGAGAAGTTAAAAAATAAGTAATCTGGTATCAATCCGTAAAAATAACAATTGTCTTGTTCTCGTAAAATGCATACGATTATTAAAAAACAAACTGTGCTTGGAGTTATGAGATTCAGTGGTAGTGCAAAACCAAATTTTTGCATTAAGGTTCTATAAGCGAATCTTCCTAGAAATATCGGACACGTGTTAAGACGCAGAGAGGGAGAGAGAGAATATTTTATTAAAATTGAATATCACAAAAATTAGTTTATTGATATTTTATGTATTTAATTTTAGTGTAACATAATAAAATGTAAAAATATTATTATTGAAACGCAAAATTTCTAAAATTTCAATTTCTCATTAAGGAAAATAATTAAATATTTGAATATTGTCAAAAATAGATTTAAACCATATTTATTTTTGTTAGGCATTTAGTTATTCTAGTGTTATTGTTATTAACGTGAATAAAAAACGATATTTATTATTTTATAATAAAATACATATTTGAATAGAATGATTTAAAAAGATTAAAAAAATTACCACATCCATAAACAAGCAAAGCGCTTGTGATATGTATCTCCAGAACTGTCCACATAAATGAAGTGTCAACTTCAAAAGGGATATATTCAATTTTGGTTGTAGATACCAAATTCACGACGGTGGACGTGTTTCTCACAAGGGTTATATTGTACATTGTACGAGTGAGCCCATCGAACCATCTTTGAGGTTCAATACCTTTGTGATAAGCCGCCCCGATAGCAATCAAAACAAATACTGTTATTCGCAAAATTGCGGTGAATGCCTGAATGGAATGACGACTCGGTCGCATCGACTCTCTTGCTTTGGCCAGATCTTTTATAAAGCCTGCGCAAAAATCATTCATTGTTAAGGAACAATTACCGTCAGAAGTTAATAATGGTAGTGGATAGACCAAAATTATTATTGAAAAAATCGAAAATACAAAGTCCCGAAATTGAGTTACAGGCATCGACGTGGTGAAGAGAGAATGCAAGAAAAATAAAAAGTAACGAGAGAACAGCAAAAGGACGAAAAAGAACGATTGAGAAGATATACAAAAGGAAATACTCGGGGTTCAAAAAACTCTGCGCCAAGAAAGGGCACCTGAATATAAAAGGGTAAGAAGAAGAGCTGTAGAATATTCAATTAGATACTGCTTTTTATATAAAAACAAAAGAAACAAAAACCAAATAATAATGAACATAACAATACAGAAATTTAAATATTATAACTCGCTGTTATTAAAAATTATAATTAATTATATAAAAATAAAAATCTTGTAATACATTTTTTTAAATATTATTAAATTAGAAAACTATTATATTATACTTTTTTACATTTCTATTAAAGGAAACAGAAATTTTAAAATTGTATTGAATTAAATTAAATTCAATTATTTATGGCCTAATATTATAAGTATTGAATTATTAAAATAATCAATATTACATACCTACGTTACTGTCCAAGGATACATAATTAGCCCACCATCGAATAGAAATCAATGCCAAAGTAATAGGTAAAATCCATATTGGAACATTTAAATCATTGTCATTAATAAAGCAGTATACAATCATTCCTAATATTTGTATTATCAGAGCAATTATGTCTGCTAGTAAAATAAACATTTTGTGTCGATATTTCATTTTAGAAATCATTGCTGAAAAATATAAATGGCATTTTTAGTATAAATGGTTTATTTTTAATTCATTTTTGTATAATTTTGTCTCATTAGTTTCTATGCATATAATTAAAAATTATTATAATTTATATAAATTATATAACATTTATACATAAGTATAATATATATAAATTAAATGCTACAAATGTATTATATATATTAAAATTAACTTAAATAATGATAATAAATTTAAAAGTGAAATAATTTTAAATTTTGTGAAATGTTCTATAGATACTTCTTATACGTTCCTCTATACGTGTTTTATATATATACGTATAACCGTTAAAATTCTTGTTCGTTCGCCTGAACTTCGAGTCGTTGCTTCTAAATTTTTTATATTCTTATCTAGTATTTCTAGTCATCAGACTTAAATGTTGTTAAAAAATACTTCCTTTTAATTAAAAAACATGTTTTGCTAGGTTTTTTAATATATTATACTAAATCAATTATCAGTTTTATCGAATCACTTAATATTTAAGAAATATATTTTAAGTAATACCTAAAATTGATGGAGTTAAACAAACGCAACTGGTTAAAGTTGCACCTTTCAAAATGTCCAAACTAGGCAAAACCATTAGAAAATACAAAGCTAGCCCACTAGTGCTTAGTATTTCAACAAAAGTAACATATAGTAAGTTTTTATAACGAGGAATTTTAAAACTTTTAAAAATGCAAACAAAGAGAGCATCTAAAAATCCAATTGCTTCTGGAATTATAAAACTTAATACTAAACACCATATCCATATAATTTGCTCTTCAATTGTTGTGTTGGTCGATATAATGCTTTGTTCATTAAACTGTAAATCTGAAACGCAAAACTTCATTAATTCTTTTACATTTCGGAAAATGGTTTATTCGAATAACTATGTTCGCTATAACTACACTCGCGGAAAAAACGCACCACTTTAAAATGCAATAAAAATACCGAATTTTTAAAGTGTTATATCTTGGTTGAATATGATCCAAATTGGATGATACTTTGAGCTCTGAATAGCTGGAAGCTTCCTCTTTACGGTCATATAAGTTATCGTGATTCAAAATCTAATCCACCCCTTGAAGAAAAAACATGGTTTTCTCTTGAAAATGACGCAAATTGACAACCTCTATTTGCTATAAAAATAAATTTTAGATTTAATCCACCATCAGTGTGATAAAGATCATTCATTTTCTTTCAAATTATAAAAAAAGACAAGTGGCTAAGATTTTTTGGTGCGAAGTTATGCATTTTTGAAATTTATTTACTCGTGGTGCATATCGGGTAAAGCTGATGTCGGCGGTAAAAAGTTTAAAATCATTTTTTATCAAATTTTAAGAATTACAATACAAATTTGTAAACTCTACCGGCACTTTTCTTCGATACTTATTAATCGACGCAAATTTTGCTGTTTAAATGTCAAAAACTATTACAAATGTAATCAAAATTTTAAAAATTCATAACTTCAAGCCAAATCATCTTAGACATGTAATTTTTTTTGCATCTTGAAGAAAAATTAATGATCTTTATCACACTGATGGTCGATTAAATCTAAAATTTATTTTTATAGCAAATAGAGGTTGTCAATTTGCGTCATTTTCAAGAGAAAACCATGTTTTTTCTTCAAGGGGTGGATTAGATTTTGAATCACGATAACTTATATGACCGTAAAGAGGAAGCTTCCAGCTATTCCGAGCTCAAAGTATCATCCAATTTGGATCATATTCAACCAAGTGGTTCAAATTCAGAAAAAAATTCAGTATTTTTGGTGCATTTTGAAGTGGTGCGTTTTAGTTCCGCGAATGTATATTAATGACTCAGCTATGACTTTATATATAGTCAAGATTAAGTTTATTGTTTCTTATTATTATTGTAAATTGTATTATTTTTCTATTTTTACATGAAATACGATAAGTTGATATTATGCATTTAGATTATGCAAATTATAAGAAAGTTAATTAAACTTGAACATCTTATAATGTAAATTAAGATACCTAATTCAGAAGTGCAAACTTTTCTGCGCCTTTCATTAATATTCGACGTAATAAAAAGTATGCTACTTTTTGCACAAACGCCCCCAACTAAAATAAATACAAATAAAATCAAATAGACCATTAATTTCACAGCCCTCATAGCTACTTCATAGAATTTGCTTTGCGTCATAGATCCAGATTTGTGTTTTGGGGGATAATATTTGAATGTGTCCCACATTGGCAATTCTTGTTCTTGACTGAAAAAAGTAAGAATACCTTTTCATTTAATTTGCTAATGTTTCGTTTCACTCATATCAAAAAGAATTATTTTCTTACCTTTTCTCGTCATCCTCTTTAGTGCACTCTTGAATGAAGGTCGATTCGAATGCCTCGTCGTCGCTGTTTTTGTTATGAATTATGTGGTTATTCTTATAGTTTAGCATATTTAATGTTTTTTAATTCTGATTATAATTAGAAATATGTGCAAAGAAATTTATTGAACAAGTATAATAATTTTGTCTGAACTTGATTAATAGCGTGATAGCAATGAAATTGACATTCAACTTGTAAGAATTCCTGGTTAAACTGATATTATAAAATAAAAGCCAATAACAATTTTAATCATAAGTAATCCAATATTATCGATTAATAAAGATAAACTTCAAACAATAACGTACACGTAACATTGTCTATGTATACAGATAAGTAAATTTTTCTGAAAATTTACCTATACGATCCCGTTGAACAATTATGATCCATATTGAACAGTATTTCAAGTATACTTGAAAGGTAAAGTAACTAAATATTTGATTCGATATTAAAAGAATGATTTCACTCTATTATTTCACTAAAGTAAAAAATTTAACTTTATTATTTCACTAAAATAACCAAAATTTATATTATGAAGTAGATTTCATTTAATTAAACCATGCTGGACAATGCTTAACTCCCTCGTTACGTTATAAGTCTTTAATACAGAGATAAATTTCATTCAAATATTTGTTGTATTTATATAAAAACCTTATTTATATATATATATATATACGAGTACATATTTTTAAACGTTTGTAAATTGTTCGATATCCATGAAGCGTGAACAGTTTTATCAATTAAAATGATTGATAAAGAGGAACGATAATATGCCATTTATAATATTTATTCTATAATACATTAAGATATATCATATATAGTATATATATATACTAAGACATATATTACCATATATATCAATAATATATTTCATGAGAAATATATGGACATTAACAGAAAAGCTTTTCAACATGGAATAACATTAATTCGAAATTTTAAAATATCTTGACGGCTTAAAACATCTTAAAGCAATTGCTTCCTTTTGACAATATAGTTTAATAATAATCATTTACCTTAATAGAGGAACTTTTTGAAACCCATGTCAAAGACTATTTTTTATAATTTTAGTAGATTTTCGCGATGCTTTATATATAATTATAATTATTATTATTGATCAATAATAGTAAATAAAATTGATTGTGTTTTAGTAAAATTGTATAGCTCTATAGATGAAAATAATAAGGGTGAAGCATATTTAAAAAATATTTATTCTTAATTTACGATATGAAAATTAGCAATAAATCATGTAGATTATAATATTATCGAGTAGTCCCTGGTTGGATTACGGTTGAAAAGCCGTACTTTCGAATGGAACACTTCCCTTTGTAGTTATCCCACACTGTCGCGTCATTGTTGGGAATACAGAAAAAGAATAAACAAACGCACACAGGACCTTTTCAATGCTATACTAAATAAGCATCGCAGAGGTGCTTCACCCTTAAACAGTGCACTGTCGAGGGGTCAAGTTGATATCCATATACAAAAATTGTTAATTCGTTTTGTCATGGTGAGAAAAACAGATTTTTATAACATACATTTGCGCTTGAAAGCTGTTATGCAAAATCAACGCGACCCTCAATTTTTGAAGTCAACTTTATTGCTAAAAAAATGCCACAAAAGGGTTTTTCATAAAAGGACTTTCACACTTCCAATTTCAAAATAGTTTCAAATGCGTTTTTAATACTTCATCCGAATCAATTATATATTTACCTTTACAACATAATTACACAAATTTTAATTATAAATATATAATTATACATTTTTGTAATTATATATTATATTGTGTTTTACTTTCTAACTTTTCTATTGATAATTGATTGTGCTTCATATATTAATAAATAATAAAATTATTATGTACATAATATGTTACAAATTATAATAATATATTAATTTTTGAAGAATTTTATTTTTATTTATTATTTTATAATTATATTAATGAATTTATTAGTATTTTGTTTAAAAAATTTCTAAGGTTTGATGTTACAAGGTTTAATGTGGTGCGTAGGCGATATTTTATGAATTATTTCACGTTATTCTCAAAAAAATGCAAATTTTCATGATTTTATATCCGATTTGATACGCTACTGCAGGTAGCTTCGAAGAGGGAGAGGGATCGTTGAAAACAGCATCACATATGTTTTGTCCACATCCTGTTTATTGCATGGTGTTACTATATCTTCAACAATATACAAAACAGCTGGTTATTTAAACATAAAAAAGTCTAGACGAATAATTTTGCACGTTTTTTAATTTCCTAAGAAAGACTTTTATACTAATTAAATAAAAATAGTAAAAACAGCATATTAAAAATAGTAAATATAATATTTATAGAACCAAGACACTAAACAAATATATTTTTCAAATAATAATTAAAATAAAAAAAATTATTGAACAAATTCTAATTTAATTTGTTTATTATTTATTGATTAAAAATATTAATTGCAAATAATTTCGGATTCAAAATAATAGTAGTGGTAAAATTGTAATTAACGATGAATTTAAAAGACTAAGGGATTAAAATATTGAACGTCTTTTATTTGAAATTCGGTTGTTTTGAACTGATCCAGAGACAGGGTTCTCTCGTGAAGCGTAAGGAGGAGATTTTTATCCCTAGTGGCTGGCGTCTGTAAAATCCTTCGCGACGGGTTATTAACCCTTCGTTTGTCTGGTGTCAAAAAATAAAGCCGTCTATCTGGTAGGGTATGCGACACCCCACGATCTTTGTTGACAAAAAGCAATTTATACAAATAGTCTTGTCTGTTGTATATTCGAATGTCGTTTTCGAAATACCACTTTTGCAAAAGTCTCGTTAAAATACGGACTTTGTTTATACACCTGTTTAGGATTTCAAACACACACAAGACTAATCTTATTTGCTCAAACATGGTTAGATATCGCTTAGAAAACAATCTAAAATAATTCTGATTTTAAATCTATTTTTGAATTTTTAACTTCGTATCATAATTAATGCATCATAATTTATAGATATATTTTTTAATTGTTATTTAGTTCCGTTTAATATCTCCTATGACCATTTTTTATTATTTTTCATGTTACACATATTACAATATAAAAAGTACTTAGTAAAAAATTATACAACAGCGTGATGAACAAAACAAATTATTTTGCATAAACTATGATTTTCGTTGTGCATTTGTATAAGATGAAAGGACACTTGTAACTGACGAACACAATTATATCTTCAGGATATAATCCTTTCATAAAATATATTTTATGAAGGAGTCGGTACTTATGGCACTGTATATTAATCATCGCCTTTTTTATTAAGGCAGATATTCAGCGTTGCAGTAAAACCACAAAGCGTATAATTAAAAATACATACGATAGAATGGATGCTTTACGTCTAAAATTGAATAAATAATTTTTCAAATGCATATGTTAATATTAGAAATATTAATATTTCTTAAAATAATAATATTTTTAAGAAACACACAAAGTTGAAAAAAATGTACGTATACCAGATATATCAAATATATTTCTCTATATATAATAAAGAGAATAATAAATTAATAAAATAAAAATGAATAAAATTGAACTTTAATTTTAACAATTAATAAGCATAACAAAAATATTATTAAAAAACTCGTAAATGTGGATTATACAGTCTAATCTTTCCCAAATTTGCATACTAAAGTAAATAAATTGCGATTAAATTTAAAAGTAGAATTGACTTTAATTCTTTAGATCATAATGGAACAAGAAGAAGAACTACGAACTCCATTCGCAGTCACCAAACGCTTGGAACGGTCAAAGAAATTGAAATTCTGAACCTGCTAGTTTATCTTTTATGATTTAATTAATCGCGATCTGAATGGACATTGTATAAAATAAACCTGTATTTTATTTAAATGGGCATTTTAATTTCGAAATTTTGGCCTCTTCGAAGCATTGCTTCTTCGGGAAAATTGCTGGATATTCTTGTCGATGAAAACCGCTTGCGTTATTCGCGTAATTTGTAATATTTATTAAGCGGATTGCTATTACACGAAATTATTGCTCGCACGAACCATACGCAACAAAACGTGTACGGCCCTGCGCGGAGTAAACCAGTTTTCGGTTTAAACGAGAAAAAGGGAAAAAGGAACAAAGTAGAAAGTGGTCTTTCCAGTGCAACAGCAGCCTACAGTTTCTGAACCCTTTAAATTACCTTCCTGGCGTATGCTTCGCCTTCCTCTTATTCTTATTCTCCGTAAGCAACAAACGAGTATAGTGCATGCTGCCTTTACATTTTGGAGCCTCTTTCGCTGCCATACTCGCATTTCTCGTGCGGTTGTCGTTTCGGAAAGTGCCTTTAGTTCGATTGGTAAGTCGCGCTCCGTTCAGCTCAAATCCTTTTTATAGAATATATATATATGTTAACATTCTCATTTCTTTATTACACGTTTTTCTATTTTTACAACATTTTTCCGCCGTTTTCCCTTTTTCATTTTTATACTTTTTTCAAATTTTATATATACGGACTTTTCACATCATTGCTTATAATCAATATTATTTTGCAAATTTTTATTGAAACATTTACAAATTTCAATTTCAATCCAATTTGGTTTTATTTTAGATTTTATTTATATTTAAAAATAATAATTTCATTGTTCGCAAAATATATATAACATCTGATGGCATTGTGATTAAAAGTTTAACAATTTTTGAATGCAATATCATATCATTTGTTACATATTTTATTTTGATTTTTCAGGATGATTAATTAAATTTGTTACAACTCCCTTTTATTTAAAGAATTGCAATTATCAAGACGAAAACAAGTTATTGCTACAACTTTAAATAGAAATATAATATTGTTGTTTGCTTTAATTTATAAAATGTAATTTTTAAATATATTTTTTTCAGTTACAGTGGCTTTGCAATTACTACATACTATATATATTACTATAATAAATAATATAATTTTAAATGTTAATTATTTAAATTAATTTTTATATTTTTATTTTTAGTAATTATCTATCAATAAATATAAAGAAATTTCTGTAAATTATATTTAACGCTTCTGCGTTCAACTTATGTAATGCATTATTTCATATGATTATAAAAATAAATAAATTTTTGCTCGACATTGCATTTCGCATTATGTTGATTCTAAATAAATGATCAGATTTAGTTTCAAATGATCGAGTTACAACATTTTTATATTTTTTTATTCATTTAATTTCATTGATTCTCCGTAATATGAAACATTTTTAATTTTCAATTCTAAAATAAAAATACTTGACTTTTTTTATAATTTAATTATTATACGAATTATCTATATTTCGTTTTAATAATGTTTATGAATTCACTTTTCGTTTATTTTTATTATTTTTATTATTAATGATATTTTTAAATAATTAGTTGTACAAATTACTACTTCGTGCGAGCATCAATGACCCCATTGTGCTTTCAATTCAACGATGTGCATACATGATACATGACATGTTCTTCACAAAACAGAATATTGCATATAGAAGTTGTCATTTCACGCTTTTACACGACTGTATGCTTTTTACATAATTTTCAATTAAATTATTCATTTGAAAATTTTCTAAACAAAGTTTGTTTTTTGCTCATAGGTTTCGGCATCTTTGGAATGAATTAATTTGATCAAAATCATGGCAAATGCAATCTTAATTTTCACAATTTTATTTGTTTGTACATTAATTAACGCTCAAGAACAATCATCTAGAAAAAAGCGTAAGTTCTTTGTAAAAAATGAATTATGTAAATAATTTTTTTTTATATTGTATCATGTTCAACGATTTGGATGCTAAAATAAATATAACGATACTTTTTTTTTCTTTTAGCTGTAATTGGTCAAGCATTTGACGAAATTGTAGTATCATCCGATTTAAACGTAAGAAGAAAATCAAAGGAAACTCGTCAAGGAAAAAAATTGTTAACAAACATTCCTTCAGGCACGACAAATAATCCAGGAGAATTCACACCTTTGGCTCTAAAATTCGTATCAAATGACGGTAGCAGAATATCGTTAGATAAAAGACAACGACGTGAAATCATGACGATTCAAAATAGGTATATATCTAATTTTCTTTTCACACGTTTATAATAAATTAATTGTTTATATAAATACTGTAATAATTAAACAATACAATTATAATATTTTAGTTGTAAAGTTTCTAAAAATGCATAATTATTATTATAATAATTATAATTCTTTTATATAGGTATTTTTTGCGTTTGTTTATTAAAATCTTTATATTTACAGTAAAAATTTCAAATATTTGAATTTTTTTAATATGAAATACTTTTGATTGTTGCAGGATTTTTCGTTTAGATACGGCGAAATACTTGTCAAAATTCAATGAACGCTAAATTTCATCATTCAAGGCAACCGCACCCCCTGCCCCGACTCCTCATCCCTCATCTGTGATCATACGTTTCGGCTTTTTTTGGTTCTTGGGTCATGTAACAAAAATTGATTAAAATTTTTCTGTGTCATAACAAAGTGAAGGTGTTTTTATTTATAAAACCTATATCCTAATCATATTTATTTTTTGGTTATATGCAATTTTATTACGGAATTTATAATTAATTACTGCCATGTTGACTCATTTGCTCTGTATCAATAATTTTCATAGTATTATTTCAAAATATTCGAGGTAAATTTTATATTTTCAAATGGTTCTTGAAATATTTTACGAAATTGTTATTGTTATTATTTATAATGACAATAGAATTCTAATGAAATTTGTTAACATTTAAAATATTAAACTAAATATTATATTTTATTAATATTGTACCATTTTATTTCATCTAAAGCAATATATATTAAAATTGTTATCATAATTATATTTGTAAGTTATTTTGTAAATGTCACATTTAAAATGCTTAATATAACAAATTAAAATAATAAATTATTTTTTTATACACGTATTTTTATTATAATTATATAACTTTTAAATTCAAAGAATTAAATTCAAGTTTAATAACTGCAATTTAAAAGAAACGAATTCATTGGCTTGTATTTTGGACAAGAGCAGAAGTCAATTTATTAAACTGATACGTTCAGAACGCAACTTTCTACGATTGGTTATTTTTAATTCTAATGATTTTTTTAATAGCATTATTTTGTACTTTATCGATAAAATAA
>JABFPK010000153.1:0-10764 GCA_022817445.1 Habroteleia sp. ZL-2020
AATTATAGTATACGAGAGATTTAGTCTTTACATTTTCTTTATTTCTCATTGATCGTTATGCAGGATGAATCGACAGCCGTGAAATTTCTTGCTTCAATTAAGGAATCGGCGTAACATTTTTTGAATAAAACTTATTGAATTAGAATAAAAAAAAGTAATCACATTTTTGGATGATCGTGAAATTAATAAATTTTTATTTATCTAACGAAACTGGTTTTATTCGAGAAGTTATTATGTTAATAGCCTAATTATGTATATTAATCAAATAATATATTAAGATGTGAATATTTTATTTGATTAACATCTTAATTATTTTAACGATGCTTGTCCAATAACATCAAGTTAAATGTTAATAGAACCAATTAAATTAAATATACATTTATTATCAGATTACTTTTTAGTGATAAATTAATACTTGTAAAGCAAGATAATTTAGGGGATATTTTTTGACATTTGCATAAAAATATTAAAAAATATAAAAGTAACTAAAATATAACTAAACCTGAATGATATAATAAGCGTTCAAGAAATAACCGTTGTCCTCGTTACACTCAAATGGAAATACGAATATTATATTATTTCTATTACAATTATTTTGGTTGTTAAAGATAAAATTACAGTTACTTCGACCTAAAATATATTTTCTCAAAGTTTATAGATCTAATTGCATATTTTATTATATTACATGAATTTTGTTTTCATTAATAAAAAAAGTTATTATTATGTGAAAAATATTTTATACATACTTTGTACGAACTTTATAAAATTTTTTTTTATAAAAAAAAATATGAAATTTGTTTAGTTTTATTCATTTCCTACTATGCTTATTAAAAATTTTCAGTAGTTATCTACGAAACATACATAAAGTATACTAAATTATTAAATTTATTTTATTAATTACAAATAAATTTATTTTACATTTATACCACAATATAATTAAAAATATTCTTACTGCTTTTTATAATCGTCAAATAAAATTTCTTTTCCTTTTTACAAATAGAATTTTATAGACAGAAATTATTAACTTTGTTTTAAATTAATATATTTATATCTAAAATATAATAAAAAGGAAGAAAGAAGTAAAATTCTACTTGAGAATATATTAATCGGAACACGGATATTTGCTAATAAGTATATAATTTTCACGAATACTTATAACTGAGTTTATGGTATGAGGGTATGTCATAATGTCTATATGAATATGTCATTTTTTAACCAGTATACTAACTGAATGTATAACGTGTGAAACTAATGTGCACAAGAGTATTCTATGACATTTTAAATTAATTACTTACTGCTGGTATATTTGATTTAAATAAATCAATAGGTTATTCAATTTTCTATCATACAATCTATCAAAATGAATTTAAATCTAATAATCTTTAAAAATAAATTATTCCTTAATGTGTAATTCTCGAGTAAAAACATGGTTAATTAGAAATTGTACCGTATTATATACAAAAACGATGCAAATTATTTTCATGTCTACTAGAATGTTTTAATTTGTACATCAATAATATACCCGGTTTTAATTTATATGTTCTCATGTTAAACAAATCTCTCCATTTATTTCTATCAACTAATCGCACGCACCGTAAAATAGTGGTGTAGATAATATAAACACGTGCACCGACAGCAAAACCCTATTACGGTTGACCCGGTTGACAGAAAGTGTGACATTTCAAGGTCTCTGCATTTGCATATACATATATACAGCGTAGGCTTTTTGCACACGAAAAGAACAGTTAAGAAACTGAGCAGGATTTGATGACAAGTGGTGTATATAATATACATTGTATATTACAATAAATAATTTGTTGTCTTACTATGTTATTAAAAGCAAGAGGTAATTTATTGAATGCTATACAATTTGTTGGAAAAATTATTAACAGAAAATTAAAATATATTTTCTTTCAATGTAATTAAATCATACTTTTATATGCATTTGGAAAAAAATCTAATAAAAATTGCAAATAATCATCGGTTTATACTGAACTACAGTAAATAGAAAAAATAGTATATATATTATTTCCATCTTATATACTTATTGTAATTATATATTAAGTATATGTTAATAAATATGTGCTTAAGTATATATACTTAATAAAAACATAAAATGTTAAAAAAACTTTTATATATAAATGAATATACCTTAATAACTAAAGTTATATAATAACATTTTTCCTTAGTGAATTATGTAACCAAACATAAAAATTACAGTAAAAATTTTAATTCGAGCAAAAACTATTTAATTACGTTCGTTTAAAATTATACGACATTTTAATACTTTAAGTAGGAATATTTGTTATACTAACATTATATAGTCTCATGAATTAAAAATATATAACTATACCTAAAAATAACCATAATGTTTCAATTCATCATGATATGCAGTAAACATACATATACACACACACAATATTTCCGTGAGAAATGTATAGTAAATTGTATGCAAAATTAAAGTTTTTCTTATATTATATTCACATCTATAATATTCGTTATACATTTATTTTAAAAGTGCATTGAGCTTCATTTTTTTTCTTTTTGCTCAAATTTCCTTAGAATATATATCTAGCGGGATTTTCGAAAGTTCATTTAGCCTTGAATGGAATCAACCTTGTAGCAGTATTATTTGATGCTGCGAGTCACGTATATGTCAACGGTTTAACTACTGAACAATAGAAAATTTTAATTTCCTGGTGGTTCTAATGCATGCTTCAAATGATTTGCATGTTGTCCTTTAAAAATTATTTAATAAATATCACTTATAAAGATTATCAAATTATTAAAATATATATATATCTAATTTTATAAGACAAATTTTTATATTTTTAAATTTTAATTATAACCTTTTTCTAAATAATTAAAAAGTATTGCTCGTAAAAAAGATGTCTCAATTGCTTTATTAAAATTTAGTCAAACATAAAAGCAATGATATTAAATGTTTTTAAATAAAATATTTTGTTCATTAAGTAAATTACTATTGAATCTTTATATTTGAAGTTATGTAATTGTTTTCAAACAGAATATCCGAAATGAATTTATTAACATTTTGATACATCCTTGATAACGTGCTAATAAATAATTAATAAAAATTGTTGCACATTGAGCAAAACAAATTCTAATAAATGAACAATTTGTTAAAAATAAACGATATATACCTACTTAGTGAAGTAAGTATTAAGTGAAGTAAGAGTTAAGTGCAAATAAAATGAAAAATTAACAAATAATTTAATAAATATTCTATATATAAAATATTTCTATAGTACTGGTTAAAATTTAAAATATACTACAATTTAATAGAAATTATTTTAACCCCTTGTATATATAACACAACATTTTTTATTGAATCTTTTTTCTTCCTACATAACTTAATTAAAAAAAATATATTTTATCAATTAAAAGTCTTTGAAATTGCACAAAGAATGTATAAATTATTGAAAGTAGATTTTGTTCTGAAAGATAATTCAGCGAAACCTTGGATCTGAATAATGTGATAAATAAAACTACTTACATTGAATATAATAAGTTGAATACACACTAATGTACTGAAAAAGATATACTATGGTACTGCTAGGCATTTAACCCGGGACTGAACGCACATTGGTCTTTTCGACCAACAAAAAAAAACTAAAAATAATGTTTGTTGACAAACAAAGAGATTGCAAAAGTACGCGCCACGCATTATTCTAATAGTCAATTTAAAATAAAAATAATATTTGTATGATAGAAATAGATCCTTTAATATTTGTAAAACTGAAAAAAGATCTTTATTATAACTGTTCTCCACATACATGTATATAATCTCTTAAATAAAATAATCATACAGTATTATGAATACAATAATAGCTCATTAATATTGTTGCTGTTATTATTAATAAATAAACAGTTTTTAAAGTAGTTTACTTTATATGAAGATATATGATAGAAAAAAGTTATATTAATGCAAGGGCAATGTAATCAAGTAATAATCGCATTACAAAGATCATTCGCGAAGATTAACATGCAAAAGTATGATCACAGAAATAGATGTTTAATATTGGTATTGTGTCATGATAAATAATAGTATTATTGAAAATATATATTCAAAAATTCGATATTTTTTGTATTATTTACTATTTTATATTGAATAAAATGAACTGTTCAAAATATATAAAAAATATTTGTTGTACAAATTTCATTCTTATTTCTTAAGAATTTGTTATTTGTTCTGATAAGTAATTTTTTATTTCAGAAAATGTTAATAACATAACGAGTTTAATAAACATTAGTTTATTACACTTTAAAAATTGTATTATTATAGATTTATAAATAAATTATATTTCATTTACTTTTTGTATGAATTACAATGGGAACTTTTTTCATGGAGAATGCTTTACAAGAAATGTAGTTATGTTAGTATACACAATACATATAAAATGTAATACTTTATATTAAAAAATGTAAAAAGAAAATTCAATTGTTTTTTCTAAATATTTGAGCACGTTGAAAAAAATCGTCACGTTCGAAACGAGTGAGTGACAGTTACAAAAACGTTGTACAATAATTAAAATTTTTTTTAGTAACGCATATATTTAAAAGTTGAATTTTTCAATGAAAATTAAAAATATTACTGGAAAAAATATTTTTATACTTTCATGCTTTAATGGCATTTGAAATGTAAAAGTTATGATTCTTTTAATATATCTACTTCATTTTTAATGCATTAATTTGTAAGAAGAATCTTTGTAGAAATTCAAAAGTCGTAATATAGCAGTGATTTATAGTAATAATGATAAAATTTAAAATTGATTGTTGATGCAATTTTTTATTTGCAACTCACAAATATTGATATTGTTTAATTTATAGTGATTTGGAAAATTCTTAGTAATTGATTAAATACCATCAATATTTACCTCCAAAAAACCAAATTTTACTTATTTGTCTATTTACCCATTGGAAAAATGATTTTTTATTAGTGGAATGATATATGGTAATGTTGATTGTTTATAAATTTATGTATTGTATAAACTGCCATAATAAACAAGCGTAACATATCTCTGGCACTATAAACGGAATTTAAAATATCCCAAGAAAAGGAATTGACTCGAAAGAGTATAAATTCTCTTGAAACTATCGAAGATGTGATTTATGATTTTGAGTCACTGACAATTATAATCTATTTTATATTCTAAAAATTGAATGTTTCTCTCACAAATCTAGTATTAAATAATTTTTAGTGAAAGTATTCAAATTTTAAGAACTTCCTTAAGAAGTTCCTAAAAAAATACGCTATTTAACCGTAAGCAAAATTGATTCACTTATTCAAACAGCAATAAGTCAGCACAATTAGTTTTGCAATTTTAGTCCTTTGATTATATTACCTCAAAAGTATTTTTAATAAAATAACATTGAAAATTTAAATTAAATAACGTGCTATATTTATTGGAATGTAAAAGAGTTTTTGCACTAGTCCAATTTCTTCAACTGAAAAATGAAGACATTAAATTAAATTTATTTGCATTAACTAAAAATTGTTCGGCATAAAGATTTCTTCTAAGGCCACCTTTTCGTCGACTACACCACTTAGTTATGAATGGCACGTTGCTGAACAATGACTCGCGTCGGAGACAATTTCTCGAAACAATTATATATGATTTGTTTTGAGAAGCTAAATTTACTTGCTAAATCGTTTACAGTAATTGAATTATTTGGTTGTACCAAGGCGAATGCACTTTCGGCTACCAGTAAATAATAACATGAAATTCAAAGCGGAAGAGGAAGACGATTAGTGAAACATGAAAATCGCTCAGAAAAATGGATCAAAGAACAATAAAGTGATTAATCACCGACCTTGAATGGCAATACGAAAGGTTATGAAATCTCACGCGTACGTGACGTACAGTAAAAATCCTTTTATTCCTTCTCGGGATTCATTCGGCACGATCATAATGACTATATAATTACCAATACCTGTTACAACTTGCACCATAAGTGCACATTGGTATTTATCTATAGATTATATGTTTGTTTCTTTTTTATTTTCAGCATTATAATCTTTTTATTTCATCTGTTTGGTTCAATACTGTTCTTAGAACAATGTATTTATGTAGACGACTTACCGTTTCAATAAATTTGCAATGTTATCTGAGACGAACTAAAAACATCTTAGAATCAACTGATGAATAATTTATTCTAAATTAAAATCGTTTGATAATTAATAAGGCGATATAAACAGCTTAAATCACCAATTAAACAATTTATCGCGATTAATGTTAACCAGAAAAATTAAGCACTATTTTTAAATTTCAAGTTGACATAAAGAAGTTATATTATGTATACAGTTTAGAAAGTTTTTTAATGGTAATATGTTAATTGTGAGAAGTCAATAAAAATTCTTACACCTGCAAATTTATGATATAGTAGTTATCATTTATTTTATGTTATAATATTACCATTTTTAATTAATATAAAATAGTTTAACTATATTGGAATACGATTAATAATTAGTTAGTCAAATAAAAAAATAATTAGTTAAAATTTATGTTGCTAATAAATTAATCAAATTCATTCCTGAATTAGGCACTCCTTTGTACATTTTATGTAGTAAAAATTTAACTTCTTTGTAACTGATTAATAAAAGTTTCTGAAAAATTAAATTAAAAATTAGTTCAATATAAATTTTATAAAATATGTAATTTAACTAAATTTTACATTCCGTTTTTGACTGAGTGACGTGGTAGTATCACTTAATTTCCTAAAATCGTATATATAATCCGACATTTTAATTAAATGGAATATTAATTTAATCAAACCATTAATTAATTATACGTATAATGAATAAATTTTAATTTAAAATTCAGACAAAATCTTTTGACAATATTAATTTTTACACTATAGTAAATGATGATATTATGTCATAAAAATTAAAATAAACAATATTTATATAGTTTCTGGATTTTTCACATCATTTAAAAATATAATAATTAATATTCGAAGTCAGAATCCATTCCAGATTAAAAACGGCGATCCGGTTCTTACCCACGTGTCGCGTTTATCTAACATATGTTTTCATTAGCGTTTTTTCGCCGGTTTATACTAAAGAACTTGTCCGTCTATATAAAAATATATACGCACTTTTCGAATGTTTGTTTACTGCATTGCTTATTATGTTTATTATATTAAAAATAACAACTACAATAGTAAACTAATAGATACTAATTTTTTATTTGAAAAATTATTGAGAAAAGAATTGTTCATTCATAAAAGAGCACTATTAAACAAACAATTGTTACGAAACGGGTCGATAAAACAATGTACATTCGATTTTCCTTCTTTGTTTTTATCGAACCTATTATTGTTTTTTTAAACTTCACACGATAAATATTAAAGAAACAATACGATTGCTTAATTAAGATCAATGTATTAAATATTAAAATTCATTTTACAAAAAGAATGTTTCCTTTGTATCTTTGAATATTTATGTTTGAAGTTTTTCCCTAACGGAAAAATCAGTCTAGCAAAGGTCTGCTAGATTTGATCCAGAGTGTAGCCGGACTAATTTTTAATACAAATAAACACGGATAAAATTTTAAAATATGAAAATTTGAATATTTAAAATCTTACTTTATTTTCTAGATTTTTTAGACTAAAATTATATTACGTACTATGATAAAAATCGGTACAATTTTTAATATAAAGTTTAATATTTACCCATATTTATATCTTCAAGAAATTGTAAAAATTGCCCATAGTGTCTAATAAAATTCTTCATAAAAATGCTTATTTTGGACTCCAATACAATCCAAAAAATCTAGAAAATATGATAAAACTAATTGAAAACTATATTTTTTATTTACGCAAAATAAACAGTTTTTCTTTATTTTATAAACAAATCGAAAACCACTAATATTCATATAAAAGACTTTTACATAATTTTATTATGCAGCAGTGTATATGGTACTTATACAAGATCTTATTTATATGGAAATTGTGGAGTGCAATTAGGTTTAACTTCATAAAAACTGAATCAATTGAGATATGCGTGTAAATGAATGAAAACTATGTTCGTCTTTCATAAAAGAAGAATTATTATTCCTATTTAATTTTTATATACGTTTAATCTTGTTATTGTTATGTTATTATTATTATGTTTCAGCTGTAAATCGATTTTGAAATTAATTTAATAATTTCTATCAATTAATGATACACTGAGAGAAATATAGATAGTTTGAATAACCATCTTTATACAGTTAAAATAAATGATAACTATAATAATGATTGTATCAACTATTTATATGTTTACAGTACTTAGGTATAGCTATTTTATATGGTAACTGTAACCATTTTTATATAATGAATTTCTATAATGAAAATATATTTAATTGTTAAAGTAACCATTAAATATGGTTTCGTTAACCAATCTTTTGAAAATGACACCTGAAGTCGAAGCCAAATGAAATCATTTTTCGAATTTAATTTATTTCGTTGTGACAAATTTTGATTTGCATCATCGAATATGAAAGTAAATAAACAAAATTATATCCTCATTTACTAATTTAACATATTTATATATATAATACGATTATATATATATAATCGTTACTTTATATATAAAGTAATATTAAAATAATATATTTTGTTATAAATTTTAATTTTATTTTTTTACGCTATACATATATTATTACATTGCACTATAATATTATGTATAATCATCAATAATTATCATAATAGTGAAATCATCACATTGAACAATGTGTTACGAGAATCTGTATTTATATAATTTTAATAACCTTTCAAGGAAATTAAATTGGTATCTTCGTATAAGAATTATAAATTATATCTGGTTAATAAAAATGTATGCAACGGAATTCATTAATTCTTTTGTACGAACAAAAAGTTTCGTTATGCCGAATAATTTAAATTCACACGTCTATCCAAAAACATTTAATATTTTTACAACAAATTCAAAATCGAATAAAAAATGTTATTCAATAACGCACTACTAACATAATGCAATAATTTTGAATTGACAAAAAAGAATAAAAAGTGTTATTAACATCGTGTCATAAATTAAAATAAAAAAATAGTAAAAAAGATAACTTATATCTTGATCTAGTTTTTTTTTATTTTTAATTAAGAATAATTTGACTTTATACATATCCTAATAAAATGTGTTTCACGCGTTTCTCGAACCAAATGGAAATTTGAATTAGAGAGAAATTGCATTCAAAATTTAATTTAATATAAACAGTATATGCAATATGAAATTCGTATAAAATCGGGATTAAATAAATATTAATAACATCTCGAAACGTAAATCAAAACAAAAAGCTCCCGAAAAAGTGTTTAATTTGTGTCTCGCGCGTGTAAAACGAGAAGTTTTGACGATCTCCCCCAATCAATGTCCTCGAAGGACGAGCCTTCGTCGAATATAGGTGTGTGCGGAAATGAATGAAAGAGAATGGCTCGGCAATCTTGCACATGTGATGACATTCACGTGATAATAGAATGATCTCGCGTGAACGAACGACTATTATTCTTTTATCGATGTGAATATATTAATTGTGAATCGATTACGCGCAATAACTTTCGTCTTGTTTTTTGTACTTCCATCCACCTGCAGCGTAATCATAACATTTAAGATTATACAGATTTTTTTCATGCTATAATCACAGTTATCCTTAATTTTTTATTGTTAACGTGACACTTATTTAATTTCACTAATCATAATTGATCGGAACATTTATAAATGCAATAAGTTTTTTTTCAATTTATTCTTCTAATAAGACGTTCTAAAATTAGATCTTTGAACTTGATTTTTTCGAGGCTGAATTTAAACAAAAAGCTACATTTTTTGAGCAGAGAAAGAGCCCGTAGCTATAAGAAAATTTTAGGCCAACATGTTGAACCTTATTCATCGAGGTCGAGGCTAGGTTTCATTTACTTAGGTTTATATTTTTATTATCTTCTGAATTATGAAGGTAATGTTTTATATACAGAACAAATTATTTAAAGTTTCCATTTTTTTACATATTAAACATTTTAATCGAATGTGGATTTTACATTTATTTTGTTGAAAAAGTTGACCGATAAAAATAATCCAATACTAATTTCCATAACATTATCACGTGATTTTTTAATTTCTTGAAATATTATCTTTTATATATTACATTTAATAAAAATTTTATTATTCAATTTTTTATATTATATAACAACTATACAAGGTTTAATTTACACAAAAGATTCCACGTTTTTTTCATAAGCGTATGATTCTAACAAATTTTTATGGATAATAAAAGTAAATATAGTTTATGGTTTTTATAGAAATTTATAATATACATTAGGTTATAGATATCTAATAATAATTATTATATATTTTATTAATTAATGTATACAATTTTTAATTTCCATTGTACTATGATTGAAATTTATTCAATTAATTATGTAAATTATTTTTATTAAACTTCAGATAAAACTTAGAAGTGCAAAGTTATTTTTCAATAAAAATCGCAAAATTTAATATATATTTTAAGTTAATAAATAAAAACCAGTCGGTATCTAAACAAGTAAATATAATTTTCTGCCATATAAATGAATCTATTATACACTGAAATTTATTGACTATAAACACGCGTAACTTTTTTCATATTTTACTTTAAATTTGTAAACAATCTACTAAAATTTTATATAGCATAAGAATATAAATATGTTTTCATTATAAAAAGAAATTAGAAATATTTTTGACAATACTTTCTACAAATACTTGTAATAATTAAATTATTC
>JABFPK010000154.1:0-10126 GCA_022817445.1 Habroteleia sp. ZL-2020
ACTTAATATTTATGTGATTCTTTCTCACTATTAACGGGATGGATCGGGATCCCGGAATTGCTCATAGCAAGAAGAAAAGTTTAGATTAAATATCTGAAAAATCCCACGCTTTTATCGTCTGGAACGACCGAAACAACGAATCGAATGCCACCATTTGAGAGCGACGTACGCAAATAACATACGCATAATCGAAATTTCGTACACGTTAATAGTGAAAGGTTCGAGTGTAGTTTCTTTTAACTAAACTTTGAAACATTACTTATTTATTTAATAATGAACATCTTTTCTCAAAAGTAAAGATGCAAAAATGCATTTCTTTAATGGTAAATATATAATAAGGACATTACTTGTGTTTATATATATTTAAATCACATTAAGACACCAAATTATATTTTATATACATATATAAATATTAAATTTATAACATAATTAATAATGATTATCTTCAATACCTCAATTTTTATGTTTACCTTTATAACATTTCATATCTTAATCGAACTACGTAATTACCATCATCACAGACCAATTCAACAGCGACTTGTACCTTCGTGAAATTCGATATATATATCTTTAATTATTTTTCAACACGCAAAATTCTTACTAGTTTTAAAAGACTTATTTACATTTTACTAAAAATAACTTTTATGTAATAACTAAATTTCTTATTAATTCTACATCAATCTAAATTTTGCAAATAATTTTATATATTGTAACTCAACATTTTTAAATATTTCACAGCAAAATATACAGTTTAAAAAGAATAATTTAATTAATATATTATATACAAGGAAAAGGTATATATTTAAAATATGGCAAGATACATTAGAAATAAATTATTTAATTTATATGAAATTTAAATATTTTTTAATTAATTTTCAATGATTTTTATACGAGAAATTTGGAGAAATACACATAATGCAAAAATTTCGATTTTAAACCTTTGAAAATAATATATATTATGTACACAATCGAAGGATTTATTGAATTCATTTGTGCATCCTCCGGTGAACTAATTTTGAGAGTTCAATTGATTGTACTTTCCAGATTTATGTCAGTAGCACTTGCATGCTTAGCATTACTCTAACATACCATACCGTGTATTCACGAAAGTTCGAAACCCGTGTTACTCGTAACTGCATAACGTAATTTTTCTCTTAGAGTACTTTTCTTTTGATAATTTGGCAACTTTAATAAATTGAAACAAGTTGATGACGTTGGCAAACGATTTTGTGGATCTTTCTTGCGTATTGTAAAAAATCCTCGAATGACACTACCTAAATAATATATAATCAACAAAACTATATTAGCATTTAATAAATATTTTAAATGATATTACTTCTATTAAAACTAATCATTTACCAATAGTGTCTCCAGTATCTTCATCATCACCTACTTCGACACAACGTATTGAGAATGGAGGTTCCAAGTGAGCAAATCCCAATAAAGGCGATTTTGAACAACTCGTAACAAACTAACGTATAATGAAAAATTATTTTTATGTAATGATATATTAAATAAAATAGTTTACAAGAAAATGTTCTAAGAAGTAATTTTCTTCTATATCTGATTATATATTGATCAAATATCTTTGCAATTAATATTATTATGTATTTATTGAATTTTTGTCAGACTATTTTTTCTACACCGAAAGATCGAAAATGATTGCAAAAAGGAATACTGTCTTAATTTTTATTTTATAACAATATATTATTTTCTCATATTTCTGATTATTTTATTTATTATTGTAAATGTAATTATTTTTATTTTTTTTTATATTTAAACATATTATACCTTCAAAAATAAGCCTCGCTCTTCTTCAGAAAAGTCTTTTTCTAATATATCCCATAGCCAACAAACAACTCGATGACTGTCATGGAAACCGCCATAATATTGTGTATGTCTTCGTAAATCGCGCAAATCTAGTGGAACATTATCTCCAGAAATTAATCTTTGCAACTGCACATAACAAAATAATTATTAGTATATATATAATACAAGTAATTATTAGTAATATTTATATAAAATATTAGTCTCGTTAATTATAATCAACTTACTTCAGGTGTCGAGAAAAGTGCTAACCATTCTGGATTAATAATAGATCGAAATCCTTTAATAAAAGCAGCTGTTTGGTCCTTGATTTGGGTATGCATACGAAAATGTGCCATCAAATGAATATAATTAATTTTATTTTGATTTGTTACGGGAATTGCTTTGCCACCAGGAATTAATTCGTGCGTTACTAACTCTCCCATAACATCCTCATCAAGAGAAAATGTAAGTTCAAGTTGACACACATCACCTTTATAATGTTTTACAAGTGTTAAACTGCGGTAAAGATCACGATCAAGAGACGCTAATTCATCTAACCAACTGTACAATGTTCCACCAGCTTGACCAGAAAATTGTGACACAAAGAACGATGCAAATGGAACATCCACAACAATTCCCTAAAACGATTCATAGATTAAATTATTTTCCACAATAAAGTTTTTGGATTCTAAGGAAAAATATGTGAAGAAATTTGGCTATTAGGGATAATTTATGTTGGAATATTTAGATGTAGAGTCAATTTAACTCCTTTTTTATAAATACTCTCATAAAAAGTTATTATATAATTTATGCACTAATAAAATTAATTTTTTCGGAATTAAAAATATTTATATCATGATTTCTAATATTAATGACATTTCATAATTTATTTATTATAATTTTATAGAATGTAAATTTTCATATTATCTTCATATTCATGTCAAGAATTTCTTTAATTGAAAATTCTATTAAATGATATATATATATATAAACATATAAAATAATTACTTCATAAACAGCCTTGGCTAACATACGACCAACAAATTCAAATAACTGTAAATGGTTGTCTTGCATCGATGAAGTTGGCGAAGGATACAATCTGTTTTCGGTCGTTGCTTTAAAAAGATTTAATGACGGATCAAATACCCGTTTTATCGTTTCTTCGAGAAATTCTTTAAATACACCATCCTGGTCAATTCCAGCTTCATCTAAACCTTGTTCGTTTATAAAACGTACTCTTATGACACCTTTTAGTGCTTGAGATGGTAACATAGCTAGCTGCCGATATCCATCTTCAACTATACGTGATCTAAAAACATGTTTATATTTATACTGTATATTTTATAAATATAATAAATAACAAATATATGTAAATTTACCTATGAACAGCTATAAGAGTTGATGGAGGACTATTGCAGGCACTTTCGGTCAGGCCCATAACCGCTTTTTCATCAGCAACATGATGTCGAAATAGTATAACTCTTTCCGAATGAGGTATAACATGTGGCATTTTTGAAATAAGTAGAGCCGCACCACGTTTTCCTTTTTCTAAATCCGCCAAGAATCCAGAGACTCTTACTTCCTAATAAATACATTTCTTTTAAATTGTTTTATTTCATTATAAGTAGTAAACAATATTTCAAAATTGAAATTAAAAATAATTTACCTTTGCCAACCAATGACCATCGGGGCAAAATGTTCTTCGACAATCACGACGGTAAATAGCCATGAGCAGAGTGTGTAGCGATGTAAATAATGGATTACTTGATACCGACTTTATATCTGTAACATCTAGGATTTTCAGTATGCATCTAAATAATCTTTAAAGAAATTGTTTACATTAATTTTCTACATGGAATTATTTGTTTAATATATAATTGCAAGTATTTTATTGTTTGATGAACTAACCAAATACTTAATTTTTGTAAATCTGGATTATAACTGCCCCAAAAGTTTTATGCTATTTGAAATTGATTGCATACATTGATTTGAATCTACAAAAAAATCACACTGGTCTGATACAACAATTTTTTCATTTTTCATTAATTTTTTGTATGTTTATCATTGTTTATTATTAATATTTCTGTTTATGCTTTCTTTTAAAGGGTGTTTGGCATATGAAATACATGTGAAATTATGCACAAATCATTTTCCCAAAGATGTTAATGGTAAAACAAAAAAAATATCAATACTTTTTGTTTTGTTTGCATTAATTTAAAACAGAGACGGACTTGTTTATTTGCACTGTAGTTAACATAAAAATTATTCAATAAAACATGATTTTACCCCTCCGTTGAAAGGGGCGAAAGCTATATTCCAGATGTATAAAAGTTAGATGTACTTTATTTCTAAAAACTGCAAAAGGTCATTGGAATCGTGATAAAGCTAAACTCTTTTAACTCATAATGATTTTATCAAAATCTGTAAAATTCAAATAAAAATTTCTTTATTCGTGAATAACTTTTTATTTTTTGTATAATGTATAATAGTGGAAGGATATATTAATATGCCAAATAATTTTTAATATTGTATTTACCAAATAAGTTGCCAAGCACTGCCTTGTATAAAAATTGATTTAGAAAATATGACATTGTAATAAAATCAGATAATTTGAACGGGTCTTGCTGTTCATACATTTCCATATCATCTAGAATCCTAAGATAAATAAATACAAATATTTATCATTTTTTCAATTCAATTATTTGCAAATATTGAATGTTTTGAATTATTATAAATTATGCAGTTTTAATTATAAAACTTTTTTTTATTCTATAATTATAAAAATAAAGTTATTTAATAAAAGGTGACAATTCAAATTATTTATATTTTAATTGTTTCAATGTTCTTAATTAATTGCAATAATTTATAAATATATGTTTGTATTAAAATTATAATATGAAGTTATTAAACTTACGTTACATAGTGTGTCATACAATCACAAAACAATATCAGCATTTGAAATTCCGGGGCAGTGCATTTTGTATTTGCTGCTAAATGGTCTAAAAATGCCTTTAAACCACAATGTGGACCTAGAGTACCCAAAAAGAGCCACATATGATATAAAATTTTATCTCGATAACATAGTCCTGTCAATATATCAAGTTTCATTTGCGTAAGCGTGTGCAAAGCTGTCTGGTACAATGAACAAATCAAAGCAATTTTTGTTGTATCTGAACTACCGAGTTTTCGAAAATTTTTATTACTATTATTTCGATTTGTTCGAGCTTCCAGAAATGCTCGCCGGAATATATTTGTTGCATTTGATGTACTTTGTTGTTCCATGTGTGGAGGACTTTCCTTTTCAACGAGTTCTTTTAGTGGTTGACCTACATTTGAACACATTTTTTATGTATATACAAGAAATATTTTGTGCATAATTTATAATAAAAAACAAAATTATATTTACCAATTAATTGGGAAACAATTTTTCCAGTCCACAAATATGATAATTGTATTTTTACATAGGGTATTGCTTCCTGAAGTGAAGAATCAACCGTTTGTGCGAACCAGCCTAAGACTGGATGCCAATGTGTCAAATTACTTTGCTTAGCGACTACATATTGTTGGCAAGCTTCTAAGATCTTTGTTACCATAAACTGTATAAATTTAAAGCGTTAGCTATTATAGCTTTAATTGAAAATTATTATAATACATTGCATTAAGTCAAGTAAAATTTTTTTTCTTCATTTCAAATAACTTTAAATAATAAATCTTACCGTAAACGATGGAAAATAATGATCTTGTAGTATTTTTTCATCTTCTATGTTAGCCAATTGCACTAAATTTGCTAATAAACAAAGAGCGTAACTTCCTTCTAATGCATTGAATACAATTCTTAAATTTTGATCTGAATTAAGCAATTCTAAACTTCTTATGAATAAATTATAAGTTGTGAACAATGCAATACACTGCAAAGATAATGCATGTTAAGTTAAAATTTAATATTGTGATATCATTAGTGTATTTTTTTAGAAAGTTATATTAACCTCAGGCGCTACTTCATTTAAATGATAAACTAGAGAAGGTACGCTAAATATATTGATTAAAAACAAAGAAACCAGTTTATCAGACATTTGAGAAAAAATTAAAGGCCTCGTTGTTAGAGTTACTATAGCTGATAAAGCAACAGGTTTTAGTGCTATTTTCGATCGGCCTAATCCTTTTATTAATAGAATCTGGAAATAAAAGTTAATCATATATATATATCTAAATAATTGCACAACAAAATTTACTTTATATGATCTTATTATAGTATACCTTCATTTCAGGATAGAAACCGTTATTGACTAGGTGTCCCATGATATTTGCACACAATTGATTCATACCAGTCTTGAGTTGTTCCATTCCTTTCATTCTTTGAATAGCCCATGTTCCTGCTGATGTGAAACTAACCAAAGTATGCAATCTTAAGAGAATTGATTTATGATCAGTTGGTCTTTCAGGTCTCAAGTTGTCAAGACTCATTAAACAGTGATATAGAACTGTTTTCATTTGTGATATCCATGATATGTAATAATCTTTGTTTAAAGCAATACCAACGTAGGAAGTTTTTGGGGAATCTGAATCCAGTGATTGCACTAAGTATCTAAATATATAATAAATATATTAACATTATATATATATTCCAATATAAAAATAATATACTGTAACGTCAGTATTAAAGTTTTTTATGTATTCAAATTTCCATTATAAATAAAAACATAGATTTGATTAATGCAATACTAACCTGCATAATATTTCTAATCTTTCTTGATCTCTTTCCTTGTTATATACAAATAAAAATCGAGAAACGGTAGAATACACCTGCAAAGCTGGTTTTAATTCTATGTTCCCATCATGAGTAACATCGTCGGGAAAAAATTCATCAAACTCTTCCCTACAAAACATTAAAAATTTAATTAAAACGAAATCCATTATTCAACTTCAATATTTCAATATTTAACAATATTCTTACTAAGTTCTCTTAATGTAATATATAAATTACATACTACTATTACAAAATCAGACAAGTATAATTTTTAAATAATTAGCAAATACATATTGCAGAAAAATTAATGTGTTTTAATTGTAATAATAAAATGAATATTTTACTTATTATTGCATAAATTAATTTTCTTTTATTTTATATAGGAATTATACAAATATTTTGGTGGACAGTAGCATTTGAAGTATATGCATTTAATGAGCAGTTTAATTTATAAACACAGTATTATTAGAGTTATTGTAAGTGCAGAAAATAAATTAAACAGCATATATATGACATGAAAACGTACAATAATCTACCGGTGACTTTGACGCGGGATAACCATCCTCTGACAGTGGCTTGGATGCGTGTGATTGCATGTTCCCTTCGCTTTTCGTTGGCTCTCTCTTCCCGTGCGGCCTTAGTTTGCTGAAGGAAGTTGCCTTTCGAGGACTCCTCGGCTCTGAACATTCTCTTGATTCTGCGTCCGCACTAAATAGAACGCACGCTAGTTGTTAAACATTGTCAGCTCGCAAGCATCGTTGAGGATCGCCCGCGTATTGAGCAGTCACTATGAAACCATCACAAGATCCAAAGTTTTCAGGCGTGACACTGCAACACAGCGACAACAATTACTGCCACGCGGTAGCGAAGCCTGTCGCTGTCATACACGCCTCGAAAACATGCACTTTTGACAGCAAGCCACAACGGCCATTGTTATTACACGGTGAATCTCAGTGAATCCGCTATACCCACAATGCCCACAATAATATTATACCATGGGTTCTTGATCACGAATGTCATGAATTCATGACCCACGACACGGCATTATCAGCTATGCATGTTTTCGCGCATATTTTACGCGCAAAATAAAATGACCAATTGTACTCAACCGCGTCAATTTAAAACTGGATTTTAATGTTGATTTTAAACAAACAATTTTGTGTCGGGAATTTAAAAATTAGTTATGAACAATTTGCGTTTTCTTTTATCACATGTTCATTGTACGCACTTTCTAAATAAATGTTATTTGTAAACAAATTACTGTAATTTATGAAATAATTGCAATGATATTTAATTCTGGAATGTTTTGATTTTCATTCAATTGTATAATATAATTTAGGATTTTTTACTTTCGACATTGAAAAATGAGTTCATTTATTGTTACTTTTGTTTTACTAATTAATTTATTATCATATATAATAATTTATTGCAGTTATTGTTTGTAATTGATAGGTTTACGTACTATTAATATTATTTTAAATGTAATATATTTTTTCTATGAAAATTATGTATAGTTATATATTTATTTATTTCATTATTTTCTACACTTTAATTTTAATTATAAAATGATATTATGTTTTTAAATACTACTATTTATTGATTAGAAAAAGCTAAACTTTGCTCTGTAATTAATTTATAAAATATAACAAATATAAATAATATAATTTTTATTATAAAAAAATTGAAAAATGACTTCAATACTTGAGTAATTTATTAGATGTTTGACTTTTAATATTTAATTTGATCTTTTTCTAGATCAAATTATTCTAATTTAAATTAAATAAATTAAATTAAATTAAATAAATTTAATGTATATTAAAGTAGAGAACGAAATATTCTGCTCCTGAGTTACAAATCAGTCGGTGACAGAACAAAAATTTTTTATCGATTTAAGAAATGACTGGTATATCACAGATGGCAGATATATAGTATTTAAAGAATAACTTTGTGAATGCAGTAGTGCATGCAATGTAAAAGGGAGAAGGATGAGTCTATCTGCCAATCATAATAAATTCAATATCAAAGAACTATCAGATCTGAGTTCTTTGTCAATACCTATAACACCTGGAACTGGAACGTTTCGGAATACTCCATAAACTGTTAAAAAGAGGAACGCGTTCCATTATCTATCATTGTCTACAATCTACAATATCTACAATAAAACATGGAACGCGTTCTCTTTTTGCCATTTTCACAGACCTTCAGCAAACGAGCGTTCCGGAACGTGCTGGAACATTCTACTGAGTCTACTTATCATGCTTACTGCAAACGTTGCACAACGTCGCGTGGGTTGCATGACTATCAGGATATCTTTGTTTCGCCTACTGTAATTGATATGTTTGTTTCACTCACGCAGTGTTATTAGTTAATAATCAAACACGCCATAATATTTATAGTAGCAGCAGAAGGAGCAGAAATACTTTATATCAGTCATTTTCTCTAGGATTTTATTCAATAATAAAAATTAATGATTGTTTAAAAACATTGTTTCTCTTTAGTTTTTATATTCTCTTTATTTAATAGTGAGAATTAAACAAAGATACATATTTACTGCGTGTTTGAAGTACAATTCCAATCACGTTAATAGCTTCAACGAAACATATATATTATCTCTTTCTTTTACTTTATGTTGAAAAGAGATACAATTTCGATTTCTTTGATGTAACTTTTATTCTGCTTAACGCAAGCAAGTTTATTGACTAGAAGTTCATTACTGCGCAATGCGCAATAGTTCTACTACTTCTACAGTAAGCTGTGGAAGATAGGATCGTCCTTTTTCGGTGCGACTTTTACTCTTCTCCATCTTCTGAGGAGATTTATTCATTTAGACAAAAGAAATATTTATCTTAGTTTGAAGCATTACACTTTTCAATAATTCTTGTAAATCATCTCCATGACTATGTAAGTATAAATTGAAACTAAATTTAGATTAATTGGATTGATCGTTTGTAAGTAATTGATACTTCAGGTTCACTCAAACAACTGTTACTTGAATAATAGTATACTGCCATATTTGTCTTGTACAAGTAGCTTATGAATTACATCTGGATGAATTTTATGCTTATTTATTATTCGTTTCTATTTGTAGTATTCTTATTTGTTGTTTTTCTCTTACTATATATATATAAACTTAAATTTAATTAATCGATTAAAAGTTTATGACTACTTCAATATATGATTATCAAAATCACCAGGAAAATATGTTTATGTGTCATTTTAAATTCGAGAAATCTAATATAAAAGTAAATAATTACTTATATATAAGTAATTGTGTTTGATATGTTATCTATATTTAAATTTGGCTTTAAAAATACTTTAATATTTTTACAATTCTTATAATACATTTTTAAACATGGCGATTGTATTGATAAGGCAATTGCTGAAATTAGGTCTCCAATTCGTTAATATATAATATTTTTTTTATATTTTATAATTTTAGTTTAGAAAAATAATAATTATTATTATAAATGTAGGAAAATAAGTTTATTTATTATTATTTATATATTACTAAGATTTATTAAAAGTTAATTTTCTCATAAAATCATGAAATAAATTATTAATCGATTAATA